>VZQC01013302.1:4709004-4731200 GCA_009823505.1 Rhizomys pruinosus
AGGACAGTTATGGCAGAATGCATGATCTGGGATGGGGGGGGGGGGGGGGGGAGGGAAAGGGAAATAAGCCTGAACTGAATTGGAAAAAATGTATGAAATGCACAAAGCATCAATAAAAACTAATTAAAAAAAAAAAAGAAAAAAAAAAAAGATTAGAGCAGGTCTTGGGGCTGGAGAGATAGCCTAGTGGTTAAGAGCACCGACTGCTCTTGCAGAGGATCCGGGTTCAATCCCCAGCACCCACATGGCAGCTAAGAACCGTCTGTAACTCCAATTCCAGGAGAACTCCAGTTCCAGGGGAATCCAAGACCCTCTTCTGACCTCCGCAGCATTGCACGACATGGGTGCACAAACCTACATGCAGACAGTACATTCATACACATACAAAAATAAATAAAATAAAATTTTTAAAAATTAAAAAAATAAACATTAGAGCAGGTCTTGAAAGTACCATTTTCAGTATTTTCTACAACTCAGAAATATCTAGGTATATATTTCCAAGAAATCCATTTATTCAGTTGATTAGTGATCTTTGTATACTCATTATTCAGAGCAAATTAATTCACAATACAGAAAAGGTGGAAGCAATCTAAGGGCCCACATGAACAAGAGAACGTATTATTATTATTATTATTATTATTATTATTATTATTATTTGGCCTTAGAAAAAGAGAAAATTCTATCATATGCTACAACATATACACTTTGTGATTATTGTGCTCAGTGAACTTTTCTTGTCACCCAAGACAGCTCACTTATATATGGCCCCAAGTTTACTCATATTTACAGAGACAGAAAGTTTGAGGTATAGTTGCCAATGCCGCTGATGTAGAAGTGAGTTGAGATGTACAGAGGCTGCAGCCTGCTTATCCATGATTAAGACACCTACTTCAAATATCTGTCACATAAATTTCAGAGATCATTGTGGAAGAGGAAGAAGAAAGATTATAAGAGCCAAGCGGTGTGGATGACCACAAGGAAATGATCTTCCAGACATCTGGTTGGTTATTCATGAGCTCACAGAAATGATGATAGTGTCCACGAGTCCTACAAAAGTTCAAACCAGACAAAATCAAAGCTACGCATGGGGAGGTGGTTAAGAATTTCCAACACAAAATGGAATTTTGGCAATTGTTGTTTGCTGAAACGAGGATCCAGTGTCCTAAATAGCTGACGCTCTTAGTGGGACTTGGATGGATCCACACTGATGGACATTTGGCCACACAAATCAGAATCTATAGGCATCTATCTATCTATCTATCTATCTATCTATCTATCTATCTATCTATCTGAAAGTACATTAAATTTGTTCTAAATATCATCAAAGTATATTATATGAAAATCACAAAATTTCAATCAAAATATATAATTTAAGGTTAAAATATATAGTAAAAGGTTAAAAGGTTTCCAATTGGCTTTCAGCTATGCAGGGATACCTGGATGAATATGTTATTTTCACTATGGGTAGATGTGTGAAAGACCAAGCATCACAGCAGACTCCATCTGGAGGGATGTAAAGTCATGATAAAGGTCACCCACACCAAGGAGGAAGTCAGGCTCCTCATCCTCCATGAGAGAATGTCTCCCCTTTCAGAACTAGTAGTTACTGGGATTTACTTTTCTGTATGATTCCCTGATGAGTCTTTCCTGGAGTGCTGTACTATATTGAAGACACTGAGTAGTATTTAGTAAAACTTATTTTATACATTGTTGTGCAGCCATGTATACCTAAAATGTCAATGCTATTGTTAAAGTTAATAATGTTATAGGAACAGCCCATGTTACATATTAGTTTTGTGTTGCATAGGTAATATATAATAGTTATAGAGTAAAACAACAAAATAGTCCAAATAGCCTCAAGAATATACACAGGAAACCCTGAATGATGAACTCTCCAATTGATATGCCAATGCACATGGGGCAAGTGACAAAGGGCCCCACCTCTAGATGAACAGCTACATTGGCTGTGGAAGGAGACAGAAGTGGCTACAGAGAGAGAGAGAGAGAGAGAGAGAGAGAGAGAGAGAGAGAGAGACAGGATTAGTTTTCCCCAGGGACTATCTATGCAGCCAGAATTAGTTTTCTCTAGGGACTATCTCCCTGAGACTTTTTGTAATCTCAAGTTGTGGACCCTCAACATATGTATACTGAAACTTTAGTAAGTGGAGTCACTGGATAATATATAAATATATATAAATATATATTCATATAATCAATGAAATGAACAAGAAATTGAGAGGGTAGGAGAGCATTAGCCATGGAAAATGTTAGAGAGAGGAATGGAAGGAGTGATAAAGCTGTGCGTGGTGGTGCACACCTTTAATCCTAGCACTCTGGAGCCAGAGGCAGGCAAATCTCTGTGATTTCAAGGCCAGCCTGGTCTACATAATGAGTTCCAGGACAGCTGGAGCTACTGGGAGACCGTGTCTCAAAAAGACAACAAAAGAGATAATGTTGTAAATATAGTACTCATTTATATGATTTGAAAAGTTTCATATAAAATATAAACCCCCAATAAAAATATTTCAGAGCATTCCTAAACAAATATAATTTCTAAACCTATTATAAATACTTATTTTTATCCATATATAAAAGTGAATCTGTCACAACTCATCGAAGAAATTTATTTTGCACTAGATGAAGCTTATTACAGAGATCCACAACTGATCCAAATGCACAAAATCAGTAAATGTGAGGTGCTCAACCCTTAATTTATACATCTACAATACAAACCCTATGCCAAAGAACAAAAGATTGTAAGAGACAGAAATCCTGAATGTCTGTTGCTAGTGTCTTCCAGCATGAAAAGATGCTGTGAAAATAAATTACCAGCAACATGATTGCCTAAACAAGACCTACATAATGAGTGCACTAACATATATGCCAACATGGATGGGGAACTTTCACAAGGTTCTTCCTATAGGTGAAGAGGTACAGGTAACCAATGAATGCTGGTTCAAGCTACCTGAAAGGTTATCTTCATTTATATATCCAAGTCCTCATATACATATATAAAATTATATATCTATCATATATCTATATTTCTAATTTTCTACCTGTATTTCTGTCTGTCTGGTGCATCTATCTATCTATCTATCTATCTATCTATCTATCTATCTATCATATATTACCAAAGCAAACACATGGACTGCTACATTAAATGAAGAAAGTGATAATTATATAACCCAAAACTCTGCCAACCAATTAATTTAATGTGGCATATCCTTGGATTTCAGCATCAGTTACATTAGAGATACCTACATTTTATCTCTAATATGATGTGATAATATAAAAAAGACTACAAATGACAGGTTTCTGTGTGAACTCAGCCAACTCACAGAAATGTTGAACATGTCTCATATTAAAATAGCTATGTTTGGGGGAATTGTATTATTTAGAAATAGATAATCCAAAAGGAACTTAAAATTCTAACATAATATAACTTCTAAAAATCAGGTTAAAGACTCCACTTTATTAACGATTATGGAAATTTGCATTTCGGTACTCTCTCAATGCTTTACACAAATACCATCAAATGTCTAGGTAGACCAGGCTGGCTACAGTCTCACAGAGTTCCACTTGCCCCTGGCTCCTTAATGCTGAGATTAAAGTTTTGCCAAAAAGCCAGGGTATTAGAAACACCATTATTTCACAAAATTTGAATGAGCAATTCTACTAGTAACATAATTAGTCACAATTATTTTACATATACTTGATTATTTAATATGACTGAGAATTTGAGGCAATTTTTTCTTTAAATTAAAATTGAAGCATATCCTTTTTATATATTGGTAAGGTATGATGATAATGTAATTCATGTATACAGTGAATAATCATCAATTAGGCATTATAAGTCTCATCTTATATAATAGTATAATAAAATAATGTATTACATAATATATAATAAAAAATATGCAAGATAATAAACAGTTTATGTGAGTATATTTAAATTTCTGTCTTCTAACATTTTAAAGATATATAATTCATGAATGTTTAATTGTTTTATTGGTTATTAATGTATGTTTTGTGTGTATATGGGCATGATACATACGTTTGGTATTTTACCTCCACATGCGTTCCAAGGATGAACCTCAGGTTGCCACGTCAATGTGTCAAGCAATGTTAGCAACTAAGTCATCTTTCCAGGAGTGCTCTGAATTATGTTATTGCATTTCTTTAGGTAAAGAAACTCAAATGTAAATAATTTATTAATTTGCCCCTGGTCAAGCAAGTAGAGACTCTGAAGAATAAATTGGAAAGATTAACTCTAATTTGGTAGCTTCATACCTAATAAAATAGCAATCTCCTCCCACTATTATTTTTTCTTAGATTTGTTTTTGTAGAAACAGTTTTGTGCAGTGTTTCACAAACACAATTGATCCTAAAAATCACCAGCGAAGGTGGTTTGTTTTTTTTTTCTTTTCCTGTTACAGATTCGTGAAACTAATCTGAGAATGGATACAACAGAATATCCAGTGAAAGTTAAAACATTTTGTTTTAGGTATGGCAGCCTCCAGCAGGCACCAGGGAGATAGGCAGGTTGGCTCAGTTTGAGCAAGCAGGGCAAACATCCTTTGCCTCCAATGGGCACCTGAGGGTAGGGAGGCCCAGTTCACTTAGGGCAACAGCTCACAGCACACACACTGTCTGGCTTGAACATTCACATTGGCGAAAGGTGGTCCCCAGCAGGGACCCAGAGGTAGGCAGGCTCAGGTTATGCTGGGAGGTAACCCCCATCAGTTGCTCAGAGGCAAGTGGTACAGGCTTGAGCATGCACAGCAATTGGCGGTGGCTCCTAGAAGGCATCCGGAAGTAGGCAGATCCATCTTGTGCCCATGTAGGTGGTCCCCCAGCAGACACCTGGAGGCAGGAGGGCTGGCTTGATCAAGCTACACATGCAGGCTTACAGGAGAGCAATCTCCCCTGTCCCACCCTCAGCAGGCAGCCAGAGGCAGGCCTGAAGCCTATGCACTTGAGCTTCATAACAAAATACAAATAAAACAAGTCCACACGCTAAAAGCACAGCACCAACAAAACAAAAATAACATGGGAAAACCAAATAGTAAAACCCCACTAAATATTTTTTTCTTCACCAGCATACAACTCTACTGTCATACCTGCATACAACTCCACTGTCAAAATATGAATCCCTAAACATGATTTAGAATTAAGCTATAGTTAATTTTCAGACGTCATGATCTTGGTATATGTGTGGTGTGTATATATTCACATTCTGAAGTGATACAAATGGAAAGGAACAACAACAAATAAGACTGGGTCCAAGAACTGACTGAAACAGTAAACTTCTCCCTCCCAAACAGTAAGCTTCTGCATCGAAAAATTTTAAAAAGACTGAGCAAAAGATGAATGACATGTATGGCAGAATGCATGAACTCTCAGTGGGCGACAAGTTAGGGGGGAATGGATTTAAATATGATTAAGAAATGTTGTATGAAAGGCTCAAAACCTCAATAAAACATGTTTTAAAGGCCCCATGCTATTTCTGATGATTTGCTACACTTGACAACCATTGGCTTAAGATACTGAGAGTTTATGTTTTCCATTTTCTTTTATTTGCCTGCTTGTTAGCATCCTAACTCTGGATTTTTTTCCACTCAGTTTTCATTTAAAATATGTATTTCTGCCATATTATTTAATATTGCGCCTCATTTTACCCTAAGCCTAGGGCCCATATGTCACTTGATGAACTTATATTTCCTCACAGTTTTTACACTGATTTGTTAGCTCATGACAGCATTTCCGGAACTTAGAAAAGTGACAGGTATATTCATAATAAATATGAAATACTTATTTTATGAATGAATCAATTGATGAATCAAGATTATTATGTTCTTAATATTTTAAATGTTATTTTGGGAATTTTATGCAGCTCTTAGTGAAATTTTACAATTATCTTTTCAGATTTTTCTATGAAAATATTTCTCCAGGTTTCACAAGTTATTTTATTCTTAGAAAATGGTTGAGTATAAGAATTTTACTACTGGCCCAAACCTCTAACAGTGATTGCTTTTAATTTGACAAATGGAATAAATCATTCATAAAATGATACATAAACACAGTTCATAGCTTTATTCTAACATGATTCAGTATTTCAGTGCATACTCTGAGAATAATAGCCCAGAAAGAAAATGAGTCAACATAAACTGACTATAACTCATAAAAGGCTGATATTTAAATCAAATCATTCATTATTATTTTACTCTGATGCCATCTGAGGATAATCATTAATGACATATTGAGCAAAAGAGATAGCACCATTTTTTGCATAATTTCATGACATTTAGTGAACAGATCACAATTATAGCTTTGATGATAATATAAAAATATGAAAATTAAATGATCTAATTTTCTGTGTTGTTTTCTCAAAATCTTTCTTGTTTACACTTAGGATTAACTGGGTTCATCAGAAGATTTTAGAGTTATAAAGTTATCAATTCTGACTCAAAGTTAATGAAGTGCTGTTCTTTCAGTTAATGAAGTTTCAAAGTACACTATGCTTTCTTCATATTCTATCTGTCCTTATAATGAATAGGCAGTGCATTTTGTTTTCTGTGAACATACTATACCTAATAAGCTTATAAATGTGGTAGCATTTTCAAATTAGATGATGTTTAAAATATGAATGCAGTAATGATAGTACCTGTAGATCAATATTAGATATCAATCTTACATAACAAAATCCAGTTTATTCTATATAATTTATTAAAATTAAATGGCATTTATATGTCACTGTTGTTTATATGCTATAAATTAAAATAATCATATAAGTAGATTTTATCAGACTTGGGTAAGAGACAAAATATGAAAGTATTTTCTGTAAAATAGTTTTCTTATTGGGAAAAATTATTCTTTGGCTCTTCATTTAATTTTTATACATAAATTCTAATCAAGATATTTATGTTATTACTTTTAGGTTTACTAACAACTTTAGAAGTCATTTAATGATATTAAAGTAAAATAAGAATGCTAGTTATAATTTATCAAAGAATGGCAGGCATATAAATTTACCTGCGGTTTTTTGATACCACTTCTTGAATATCTAACCATTTGTTTAAAGGCAAGTAAAATGTTCTGTGGAAGAGTTTAAAACGAAGGTATATTGTTACCTCTAATTGAAATGTTTCTTCATCATCTATTACATTCACAGTATTCTGGACTGCATGAGAAGAAAATCAGAAGCTAATTTTTAGAGCAGAGTGAGCTATTCATCTTGGGATAGTTTCGTTGGATGCACAGTGGGATGCATTTAATCACAGATGGATGTTTGTGTGCTTTGATGAACTGAATTTATTGAGCCTTGACACAGTATTGCTTCATAAATGAAAAAGTAGAAGAGACACCTATAGAATCATGGTTAGATTCCAGAAATTTAATTTAATAGGAATTTTTTTATCCAGGTTGCCATGGATAAAAGTGCTTCTGGGCACTAATGGCCCTCTGGTAAAATATTCATATTTTCTTCACTCAGTGGTCCTAACATAAAATTATGGGAGAGACTCAAAGATTTGTTTCAGTCATGTTGGCTTCAACATTAAATCAGACATTTCCCACAATTTGCTTGCACTCTTTCATTTCTTTCTTGGTCTTTATCTCTCTCTTCTCCTGTCTCTCCTTTGTATAATTACCTCCCACTTTCTCCCTCTCTCCTTCCCTCTGTCTTGTATTGGCTTTTTATTGACATATAAAAGCTATTGGTATTAGGAAACACTGTACCAAGAAAACTAGGACAAAAGTTAAGGCGATTTTGAAGCTGCAAATATTGACTGTCAGCCATTCTAAACTCTCTAAATTCCTCAATTGTTTCCCATAAATTAATTAATTTCCCTAAATTCCCTATTTTTACATGTATTGCTTAGATTCTTATACATTTATAGTTTTGGTTTTTCTTTTCTTCATGCTAATTTGAAGAAAAATTGAACCACTCATTTAACCCCAGGACTCACTTTGTAAATCTTTTCCTTTGAAAGTTTACTCTGCTGTTTACTGTGTTTTCAAAACTAGCCAACATTAGTAACCCCTTGGAAACTTATGGTCGTAAGTACAGTGATACTGATTTACTTGGGTTGGAGATTAAAACCAATTATTTGCTATGTTTTTAAATTGCCAATTATGATCAGAATATGCAGGCATTATAAATGACTACATATATAAGGGTTAAATAATTTCTTGAGCTCTTTGGTCATTTCTTCACAGATATTGATCTGAAAATATCTGAATTTTGCTATATACTCATAGTAGTTTTAGAAAACACGCTTGGAATATCTGAAATCCAGAGATTTTGATCCACTTAACTGTGTGTGAATTCAACAAACTGCTGTATATTGCATGATTTGGTCTAAGAATACTAAGGTTTATTTTATCTTTTTTTTTTAAATCAATTTCAAAAAAGCAGGAAAAACATCTGAACAAACCAAATTCTTTTTTTTCATAGATTCATCTTGTTGCATCTTTGTTATTGCCATTTTTATTTCATGTTTAAAGCAAGAAACAATAATAGCAGTAATGAGTTCTTCATAATATTATTTTAATAGTAAATGGGATTGAGGATACATGTAAAAAATAAGAAGGCTTCATAATTTTAAGACAGTTACAGTTATTTTTATATTGAAGATTGATTTTTTTTCTTAGAACATTGGAGGAATTCTTCATCAATAAATAATATCCATAACATCATCTGGAAAATATCATGTATTTGATACATTTAAGAATGTTCTTTTAATTTTGTATTTATTTGATAATGGAAATCACATTCTTAAATTTTTTTAATTTAATTTTTATTTTTGTATGTGTATGAATGTACTGTCTGCATGTAGGTTTGTGCACCCATGTTGTGCAATGCCGCGGAGATCAGAAGAGGGTCTCGGATTCCCTGGAACTGGAGTTCTCCTGGAATTAGAGTTACAGACGGTTCTTAGCCGCCATGTGGGTGCTGGGGATTAAACCCGGGTCCTCTGCAAGAGCAGTCGGTGCTCTTAACCGCTAGGCTATCTCTCAATCCCCGGAAATCACATTCTTTTACTTTGACATTTGTCTTCTGTGTAGATATACCTATCATTCACCTACGTCTATTGATAAGTTGTCCTTGCCATCTAATAACAGTGCAATAAAAAATAATGTATTGTACTTCCTCTACAAATTTAAGTAAAATGACTTTTCTATATTTCAAACATCAGCATAAATCAAATAATTATTTATATAATAATATATCTCTCCAAGTCACATTAATTTTACAAAACAAATAAAATGTAGTTTTTAAAATAGTGCAATGTGTTGATAATTCTTCAGTTACTATTTTTTTCAGTACCAGTACAAAAGCTAGAAAAGCTATTGAAAATTCAAATAAAGGAAAGATTATTGGGATATGGACATTAAATGTTATACATGAGCAAAAGTCATCCAAAATTCTGTATGCAAACCTAATATGTATAATATTTATTATGCTCATAGAAGTAAAAATAAGTTAATATGAATTTCTGTTATAGAGGTATGAGTAATTTTTAGCCTGTGATACAGATTAAAAGATTATTGTTGTTCAAAATTTTACTGTTGTATTAGTGTTTATTATTTTAATACTAAATGAATATTTTGGATCTCTCCAGTTTCACATGAAATCATTCATTATTGCTCTCCCATTGACTAAGTCTGGAAACACAAATGTATTACTTTTAAAGGCAAAACAATGAATCCAGGATCTGGTTCTTTGAAAGGATAAACAAGATAAATAGACCTCTAGCCCAACTGACTAAAAGAAGGAAAGAGCAACTCCAAATCAACAAAATTACAGATGAAAATAGAAAGATCACAAGACATACTGAAAAGATTCAGGTAATCTTATGGGCATACTTCAAAACCCTATAATCCACCAAATTTGAAATCCTAAGAGAAGTGGATGAATACCTGACAACATGGAATCCATCAAGACGCAACCAGGAAGAGATGGACAGCTTGAATAGAACTGTAATAAAGGAGGAAATTGAAACTGTAATCAAAACCTCCCAAGTAAAAAAACAAGTCCAGGTTCAGATTGATTCATGGCAGAATTCTACAAGACATTTAAAGAAGACCTATAGCCACTGCTACTCAAATTATTCAACAGGATAGAAACAGAAAGGAAATCTCCCAAATTCCTTCTAAGAAGCCAACATGACTCTAATACAAAAAACAGGCAAATATACAACCCCAGAGGAATTTTATACACCCATTTCACTAATGAACATAGATGCAAAAATTCTCAACAAAATACTTGCAAAATGCATAGAAGTACATATCAAAAAGATCATCCACCATGACCAAGCTGGAGTCATACCAGAGATGTAGTGATGGTCCAACATATGTCAATCAATAAACATCATCAAGCACATAAATGGACTAAAAGACAAAATCCACACTGTCATCTCAATCAATGCAGAAAAGGCCTTCAACAAAATTCAGCATGCCTTATTGCCCTAGCAAGCATTTCAAGCATTGTATTGAAGAGGAGTAGCCATAGTGGACAGCCTTGTCATGTTCCTGCCTTTAAGGGGAATGCTTCCAACATTTCTCCATTTAGGATGATGCTGGCTGTGGGTTTCTTGTATATGGCTTTGATTACATTGAGGAATGATCCCTCCAGTCCAATTCCCTGTAAGACTTTAAGCATGAAGGGATGCTGGATTTTGTCAAAAGCTTTTTCTACATCAATTGAGATGATTGTGTGGTTTTTGTCTTTAAGTCCATTTACATGTTTTATGATATTTATTGATTTACATATGTTTAACCATCCCTGTATCTCTGGTCATGATGGATGATCTTTTTGATATGGGTCTGTATGCGATTTGCAAGTATTTTGTTGAGAAATTAAAGGAGTACTAATTGGAAAAGAGGAAGTAAAACTATCCCTTTTTGCAGACGATATGATAGTTTACCTATGAAATGCTAAAAACTCCACCAGAAAACTCTTAGAAACAATCAAAAGTTTTAGTAAAGTGGCGGGATACAAAATAAACCTAGAAAAATCAGTAGCCTTCTTTTACACCAACAGTAAGCAACTGGAGAAGGAATATAAGGAGACATTCTCAATTACAATAGCCTCAAAAAAAAAAAAATACCTAGGAATAAACCGAACCAAAGACACCAAAGACCTCTACAACAAAAATTTTAAAACTCTGAAGGAGATTAAAAATGACATCAAAAGATGGAAAGACCTCCCATGCTCATGGATTGGAAAAATTAATATAGTAAAAATGTCCATTCTACCCAAATTAATAAATAGATTCAATGCAATCCCAATCAAAATTCTCATGAGCTTTTTCACATACTTAGAAAAAAATCCTTAAATTCACATAGAAAAACAAAAGACCCTGAATAGCTAAAGCAACCCTGAGTGAAAAGTGCAATACTGGGGGATTACATTACCAAACTTCAAGCTATATTACAGGGCTATAGTCATAAAGACAGCCTGGTACTGGCAATAAAACAGAACCATTGACCAATGGAACAAAATTGAAGATCCAAACTTGAGCTCATATAACTTCAGCCACCTCATATTTGACAAAGGGGCCAAAAAAGCTCAATGGAGGAAAGACAGAATCTTCAGCAAATGGTGTTGGCAAAACTGGATTACCATTTGTAGAAGAACAAAATTAAACCATTACCTCTCACCCTGTACAAGAATCAACTCCAAGTGGATCAAAGATCTCAAAGTGAAGCCTGAAACCCTGAAGGAGATAAAAGAAAAAGTTGGCAACAGCCTACAAGACATAGGTGTAGGAGGAGTCTTTCTAAACCAGACAGCAGCTGCACGGGAAGTAAGGTCAACAGTTGACAAGTGGGACCTCAAAAAACTCAAATGTTTCTGTACAACGAAAGAAACAATCAAGGAAGTGAAGAGAAAACCCACAGAGTGGGAAGAAATCTTTACCAGTGACACATCTGACATAGCATTAACGTCAAGAATATATAAACTATTCAAAATACAAAGAAGTAAAAAGACAAATGATCTACTCAAAAGAGGGAGTAAAGAGCTGAATAGAGTCTTCACCAGTGAGGAATTAAAGATGGCTGAGAAACATCTTAAAAATTGATCATCATCATTAATAATTAAGGAAATGCAAATTAAAACCACTCTCAGATATCATCTCACTCCAGTACAGCTAGCTAAGATCAAGAAAACAAAAGACAACAGATGCTGGAGGGGTTATGGGGAAAGGGGAACACTCATCCACTGCTGGTGGGAATGTAAACTTGTACAACCACTATGGAAAGCAGTGTGGAGACCCCTTAAAAGACTCGGAATGAGCTTACCACCTGCCCCAATCATACCATTCCTGGGTATGAACCCCAAAGACTCATCCTGACGCAAAGACATATGCACATCCATGTTTATTGCAGCTCTCTTTGCAATAGCGAAGAGCTGGAACCAACCCATGTGCCCCTCAACAGATGATCGTATGACAAAAATGTGGTACATGCACACAATGGAGTACTATTCAGTGGTAAAGAGGGATGGCATTATGAACTTTGGAGGTAAATGGATGGATCTCAAAGCCATTATGCTGAGTGAGGTGACACAGTCCTAGAAAGACAAAAAGAGAATGATTTCCCTCATTTGTGGATGCTAACACCAAATCCCCAAGATGAAAGGCAAGCTGAACGACAGTATGGTTATGTTTTGGGTTTATCTGAAAATAACTAGGTTATTAAAATGTGAATCCCTCAATGGGCTCTAGAATCCATCCACTAATTATTTTCAGACTCTGTAATTACTGTATATGGTTGGAGAGTATGTATCCGTATTTTAGAATGATATGAAATTATAGGAGGAAAATGTGAATTACTAAGCATAAAAAAACCCTGAGGGCTGGAGAGATGGCCTAGCGGTTAAGAGCACTTACTGCTCTTACAGAGGACCTGGGTTCGATCCCCAGCACCCACATGGCGGCTGAGAACCATCTGAAACTCCAATTCCAGGAGAACTCCAGTTCCAGGGGAATCCGAGACCCTCTTCTGATCTCCGCGGCATTGCATGACACGGGTGCACAGACTTGCATGCAGACACTACATTCATACACATACAGAAATAAATAAAAATTAATAAAATAAAATAAAATAAAGACTGAAAGATACAGGATAGTTATGACAGAATACATGATCTGGGATGGTTTGGGGTGGGGTGGGAGGAAGGGAAAGAGGAATATGCCTGAAAAGAAATGAAAAATGATGTATGAAATACATAAAATATCAATAAAAAATATTTTTAAAAATTCAGCATGCCTTCATATTTAAAGTCCTGGTGGGACAACATTCCTCAACACAATTACAGCTATATACAATAAACCCAGAACCAGCAGTATCCTAAATGGTGAAAAACTAGAAGTGTTCCCCTTAAAGTCAGGAACCCTGCACAGTTGACACATCTCCCCACTCCTCTTCAAAATAGTGCTTGAAATGCTCTCATGAGCAAGAAGGCAAGAAAAGGAAATCAGAGAAGTACTAATTGGAAAAGAGGAAGTCAAACTATGCTTTTTGGCAGATGACATAATAGTTTACCTAAGGGATGCCAAGAACTTCACCAGAAAACTTCTAGAAACTATCAATGGCTTTAGTAAAGTGGCAGGATACAAAATTAAATTAGAAAAATTGGTAGCCTTTCTTTATGCCAATAACAAACAATTGGAGAAGGAATACAAGGAGACTTTCCCACTTACAGTAGTTGTGCTGGATAGCTTTAGTGTCAACTTGACACACCTGGGCTGAGGGAGCCTCAACTGGGCAATTGGCTCCATTGGACTGGCCTGTGGCCACGTCTGTGGAGTATTGTCTTGATTGTTGAGCAATGTGGGAGGGCCCAGCCACTATGGGTGGTGCCACCCTGGGCAGGTTGTTATGTACTGTATAAGAGGTCAGGCTGGGCATGGGCCAGGGGAGTAAGCTAGTGAACAGCATTCCTCCATGGTCTGTGCTTCAGCTCCTGCCTCCAGGTTCCTGTCGTGGGCTCCCTGAGTGATGAACTGTGACCCAGGAGATGTAAGCTAAATAAACCCTTTCCTCCCCAAGTTGGTGTTGGTCAGAGTGTTTTGTCACAGCAAGGGAATACAAACTAGGACAGAAATTGGTACCAGGAGTGGGGTATTGCTGTGACAGACCTGACATTGGTGTTTTGGGGAAGGATTGTGGAAGCGTTTGGAACTTTGGACTGAGAAGATCATTGAATGCCTAAAGATCATTGCTGTGGAGCTTGGAGCAGGTTTGCTGAAGGAGTTGTAGAAAATGGAGGCCTGGCTTGTGAAGTTTCTAGTTTCAAAGGGGAGCAGAGATCATCAGGACTGTGTAATCTGTGGGTTCTGGTCAGCTGGGGCTGAAGAATCAGCTATAAGTAACAAGAGACCAGAACCTAAACTGAAATATTTGTAGTACTGGGACAACTGATGCTGGTTAGCTGGGGCTGAAAAATCAGATGTAAGTAACAAGAGACCAGCATCACTGTGGTGAAATCTTCTGGGAAGAATTTCTACACAGAAGCTATGTTCCTGTAGGGGCCTGAGCCTCCATGTCAAGCCAGAAGCAGGACTTGGTAGTAAGAGTCTCCTATATGGTTCTGGTGTTGAAATTTGAGGGGGTCACAGAGAGCAGCCGAGGCTTGCCACTGTGAGAGGTCAGGAATGACCATTGGTGGAAGTGCTCCTCGGTTGCAGTGAAGAACCCAGGATTGCAGGGGTAATGGAGAGAAGCTGAGGCTTTGCACCAGGAGAGGTCAGAAGAGGCCATTGGTGAAGATGCTGCCTCAGTTTCAGTGGCGACCCCAGCTTTTAGAAGATGCCAGGACTGTGGGATGACCACCAAGAGCAGTGGCAGGTGTGGAATGGAGTTGGCCTGGGCCTGTGAGATGAGCTGTGTGTGCCACGGACAGCAGAGTCGGAGGGGGGGGCTCCCAAGACCCTTTGGAGCCCAGAAGATTGTGAATGAATCCCAGGTGTCCAGCCTTGAGCTACTTTGCTGGACTTAGGTTTTGTTTGAGTGTGCCTGATTCTTCCCTTTGAAATAATACAGTACTTGTTTTGGATTTTATAGCAACCCACAGTTAAGAGACTTTTAACAGACTGTAAACTTTTAAGTATTTGGACATTTTAAGGACTGTGGGGCTTTTAAGGTTGTACTGTCTTAGGTTGTGATTAATGTTAACATCATAATTTGTGGATAAGAAGTGGAAAGGTGGTGGTTTAATAGTGATGTGTTTTGTGTGTCAAGTTGACAAGGGGTCAATTGTGCTGGATAGCTTTAGTGTCAACCTGACACACCTGCGCTGAGGGAGCCTCAACTGGGCAATTGGCTCCATTGGACTGGCCTGTGGCCACGTCTGTGGAGTATTATCTTGATTGTTGAGCAATGTGGGAGGGCCCAGCCTCTATGGGTGGTACCACCCTGGGCAGGTTGTTATGTACTGTATAAGAGGTCAGGCTGGGCATGGGCCAGGGGAGCAAGCTAGTGAACAGCATTCCTCCATGGCCTGTGCTTCAGCTCCTGCCTCCAGGTTCCTGTCTTGGGCTCCCTGAGTGATGAACTGTGACCCAGGAGATGTAAGCTAAATAAATCCTTTTCTCCCCAAGCTGGTGTCGGTCAGAGTGTTTTGTCACAGCAAGGGAAGACAAACTAGGACAGTAGTCTCCAAAAAATAAATTATCTAGGAACAAACCTGACCCAAAACACCAAAAATCTCTACAAAGACAATTTTAAATCCCTTAAGATGGAGACTGAGGAAGATATTAGAAGATGGAAATACCTCACGTGCTCATGGATTGGAAGAATCAATATAATAAAAATGACCATTCTACCCAAAGTAATATACAGATTCAATGCAATCCCAATTAGCAGATGCAATGCAATCCCAATTAGAATCCCCATGAGGTTCTTCACAGACCAAGAAAAAAGCATCCTAAAGTTCATATGGAGAAACAAAAGACCCCCAATAGGCAAAGCAACCCTGAGCAAAAGAGAAATACAGAGGGGATTGCCATACCAAACGTCAAACTATACTACAGGGTTAGCATCATAAAACCAGCCTGGTATTGGCACAAAAACAGGCTTGTAGATCAATGGACCAAAATTGAGGATCCACACCTGAGCACATCCAATTTAAGCCACCTCATATTGGACAAAGTGGCCAAGAAGACTCAATGGAGGAAAGACAGCATCTTCAGCAAATGATTTTGGCAAAATTGGATCACTGCTTGTAGAAGAATAAAACTAAACTCCTACCTCTTGCCAGGTATAAAAATCAACTCCAAATGGATCAAGGACCTCAATGTGAAACCCAAAACTCTGAAAAAATGATAAAAGAAAATGTTGGTAGTAACCTACAAGACATAGATATAGAAAAGACTTTATAAATCAAACAGCAGCTGTGCAAACAATAAGGTCAACAATTGACAAATGGAACTTACTAAACTCAAGAGCAAATGAAACAATCAATGAAGTTACTAGAAAACCCATACAGTGGGAGGAATCTGTGACCAGTGATACATCTGATAGAGCATTAAGATCCAAAGTGTATAAACTACTCAAAAAGCAACAGAGGAAAAAAATCAAATGACTTACTGAAAAAATGGGGTAAAGAGCTGAACAGAGACTTGACAAATGAAGAATTAAAGATGGTTGAGAAACATATTAAGGAGTGTTCAATATCACTGATAATTAAGGAAATGCAAACTAAAACCACCTTAAGATTTCATCTGGCTCCAGTAAGACTAGCTGTGATCCAAAAAACAAAGGGTACCAAATGCTGGAGAGGGTGTTGGCAAAAGGGAGCACTCATCCACTGCTGGTGGCAATGGGCAAAGGGGAACACTCATCCACTGCTGGTGGCAATGCAAACTAGTGCAACCCCTCTGGAAAGTAGCTTGGAGAACTCTCAAGAAACTGAAAATGAGACTATCACCTGACCCAGTTATACCACTCCTGGGTATATACCCACAAGACTCATCATATTGCAGAGATACATGCGCATCTATGTTTATTGCAGTTCTCTTCACAATAGCAAAGAGCTGGGAGCAACCTAAGTGTCCCTCAACTGATGAGTGGAGAGAGAAAATATGGTACATTTATCTACACAATGGAATTCTATGTACAGGTAAAGAATGAAGACATCATGAACTTTGCAGGCAAATGGATGGAACTTGAACCCATTATGCTAAGTGAAGTAACACAGTCCCAGAAAAGCAAACGATGAATGGTATCCCTCATTTGTGAATGCTAGCACCAAATCCCTAGTTGAAAGACAAGCTGAGAAAAGTTAATGTTATATTTCTTTTTATCTGAAGGCAATTATGCTGTTATAATGTGAATCCCTTAACGGGCTCTAGAATTAACTGAACACTTATTTTCAGACTTTCTAATTGTGTTATATGTATGGAGGGCATGTATTCATGTATTAGTAAAATATACAATTAAAGGGAAAATGTGAACGTCTAAACATATTTTGGAATTAGCATACAGTTTATTTTCAAAGGTCATAATTTTGGTATATATGTGATGTAGATATAGACATATTTTAGAGTAATAAAAATGGGAGGGAACAACAACGACAAAATACTGGATCAAAGAACTGACTGACACAGTTAACTTCTGCCCTAACAATAAACCTCTGCAGAGAAAAAAAATTTAAAAGACTGAGAAAAAGATGTAAGACATGTATGGCAGAATGCATAAACTGGGGTGAGGTGGGGGCATGGAAAAGGGAGTGTGTCTAAATTGGACTGAGAAATGATGTATGAAACACACAAAACACCAATAAAATATTTTATTTAAAAAATAAAGCAAAAACACAATTGAAAAACATACCTAACATAAAAAGTTCTATAAAACAACAGTAAACCAACCCACAACAGTAAATTTTGGCATTAAATAATTAATTTTTAAAAAGGCTGATATAAAAAGTCTTTTCCTATGCATATGTCTTGTAGGTTGTTGCCAACTTTTTCTTCTATCACCTTCATTCAAGTTCAGATTTTTATCCACTAGCAGCTGATTTTGTACAGGGTGAGAGGTAGGGGTTTAATTTTGTTTTTCTACAAATGGTGATCCAGTTTTCTAGCATCATTTGCTGAAGATGATATCCTTCTTCCATTGAGGTTTTTTTTTTTTTTTTGTCTCTTTGTGAAATATGAGGTGGCTGAAATTGTAAGAGCTCAAGTGTAGATCTTCAATTTTGTTCCATTGGCTAAGGGGTCTGTTTTTATGCCAGTACCAGGCTTTTTTTTATGACTATAGCCCTGTAATATAGCTTTAAGTCTGGTAAAACAATCACCCAGTATTGCACTTTTCACACAGGGTTGTTTCAGATATTTGGGTTCTTTTGTTTTTCCATATGAATTTAAGGATTTTTTTCCAAGTCTGTGAAGAAACTCATGGGGATTTTGATTGCCATTGCATTGAATCTGTATATCAACTTGGGTAATAGCAGCAACTCAGGAAATGGGACCTCATCAAACTCAAAAGCTTATGTACAGCAAAAGAAACAATCAAGGAAGTGAAGATAAAACCAACAGAGTGGGAGGAAATCTTCACCAGTGATTCATCTGACAGAGCATTAACATCTAGAATGTATAGACTACTAAAAAAACAAAGAAGAAAACAAATGACCTACTCAAAAGATGGAGTAAAGAGCTGAACAGAGACTTGACCAGTGAGGAAGGAAAGATGGCTGAGAAACATCTTAAAATGTGTTCCACATCATTAATAATTAAGGAAATGCAAATTAAAACCACTCTCAGATATCATCTCACTCCAATAAAACTGGCTAAGATCAAGAACACAAAAGACTCCAAATGCTGGAGAGGTTGTGGGGAAAGGGGAGCATTCATTCACCGCTGGTGGGAATGTAAACTTGTACAACCATTATGGAAAGCAGTGGAGAACCTTTAAAAGGCTCAAAATGAGCCTTACACCTGACCCAGTCATACCAATCCTGAGTGTATACTCACAACACTCATCCTACCGCAAAATACATGCACTTCTATGTTTACTGCAGCACTTTTCACAATAGTGAATAGCTGGAACCAAACCAAATGCCCCTGAACAGACAAGTGGATGACAAAATTGTGGTACATCTACACAATGGTATTCTATTCAGTGGTAAAGAAAAATGACATCACGAACTTTGCGGGTAAATGGATGGAAGTCTAAGCCATTATGCTAACTGAAGTAACACAGTCCCAGAAAAACAAATGGCGAATGGTTTCCCTCATTTGTGGATCCTAACTCCAGATCCCCAGTTGAAAGGCAAGCTGAACAACACTATTGTTATATTTCTTTTTATCTGAAAACAACTGTACTGTTATAATGTAAATCTCTTAAGGGGCTCTAATGTCGACCTACAACTTACTTTCAGACTCTGTAATTACTGTGTATGAGTGGAAGGTATTTATTAATATTTTAGAGTAATATAAAATTAAAGGGGAAAAACGTGAATTCCTAAACATATTTTGGGATTAACATACAGTTTTTTCTCAGAGGTAATAATGTTGATGCATGTGTGACGATTATACAGGCATATGTTGGAGCAATACAAAGGGAGGGAAATACAACAACATAAAGACAGGGTTAAAGAACTGAATTATGCAGTTAAACTCTGCCCAAAACAACAAGTCTCTGCAGGGAAAACTTTGGAAAGACAGAGAAAGATGCAAGACATGTATGGCAGAAGGCATAAACAGGGGTGGGGTGGGGGCAGGGACAGGAGAATGTACCTACATTCGACTGAAAGATAATGAATAAAATACATAATTCATCAATAAAGTACATAAAAAAAGAATAACTGAAAAATTATGTATGAAACACATAAAAATCAATAAAAAACTATCAAAATTATGAAAGACATGTAGGGCAGAATGCATGAGCTCTGGAGCATTGAGGGTAAGAAGGGGGAATCGATCTAAATTTGAATAAGAAATGTGATATGCAATACACAAAACTTCAATAAAAATAAATAAATAAGTAAATAATAAGATTTCAGAGGAAAAAAAACAACGGAAACAACAAAGCACAAAGTATAAAGGCAATCATGATAGCAATATTTCAAAACCATATATTGTACAAGATTTTCATATTTAGAAAATAAAAGGAATCATTATTATGCAAAAGAAATTAAAATAAGTAAATTCCACCCCTGAAAGTCCCAGCTTGGGCTCCAGACAGGTGCATGGACTCAATGAGGTGCTGGGAAGGCAAGGTAGATCTGCCTTGACTCTTGGGGGCTTGACACATGCCCTCGGAAGTCCCACCTTGGGATCCAGACAGGTGCTTCTGTACAGCAAAAGAAACAATCAAGGAAGTGAAGAGAATACCCACAGAATGGGAGGAAATCTTCACCAGTGATTCATCTGACAGAGCTTTAACTTCCAGAATATATAGACTTACTCAAAAAATGACCTACTCCAAAGATGTAAAAAGTAAAAAGCTGAACAGAGACTTCACCAGTGAGGAAGGAAAAGTGGCTGAGAAACATCTTAAATATTGTTCAATATCATTAATAATTAAGGAAATGCAAATTAAAACCACTCGCAGATATCATCTCATTCAGATACAACTGGCTAAGTTCAAGAACACAGAAGACACCAAATGCGGGAGAGGGTGTGGGGAAAGGGGAACACTCATCCAATGCTGGTGGGAATGTAAACTTGTACAGCTATTATGGAAAGCAGTGTGGAGAACCCTCAAAAGACTCAAAATGAACCTACCACCTGACCCAGCCATACCTCTCCTGGGTATGTAGCCACAAGACTCAACCTACCGCAAATATACATGCACGTCCATGTTTATTGCAACTCTCTTCGCAATAGCAAAGAGCTGGAACCTGACCCTCAACAGATAAAAGTGGCTAACAAAAATGTGGTACATCTACACACTGGAATTCTATGCAGCAATAAAGAAAGATGGCATCATGAACATTGCAGGTAAATGGATGGAACTAGAGGATATTATGCTATGTGAAGTAACACAGTCCCAGAAAAGCAAACGACAAATGGTATTCTTCATTTATGGAATAGTGGTCGGTGGTGGGTAGGCACAGAGGGAAATGTGGAACTAAGTTCAATAGCAGTAGAGATTTATTCTTGGAGGTGTATACTTTCCATATATTTGTCAAAATAACAAGGTAGATAGGTGGAGCAGGTGACTATAGATGAACTCACAGAGAGGGACATCTGGGAAGACAAACCTGAATTGATATGCCTAATATATATCACAGAATGCATAAAACACAATGGGGGGTCTATGGGAGGTGGAGCAAAGGGAAGGGGGTCTAAATATGATCAAGATGTATTAAGCACATAAAAATTCAATAAACTTTTTAAAAATAAAAGTGCAAGGTATATGTAGATAACCGTGTACTATATGCTTAAATGTGTTGTAAAGGATAATTTACATTATGTGTTTTTTATGTATTTATTTTACTTTTTATGTGTAGGGGTGTTTAGCCTGCCAATATATAAATGTACCTGTGTCAGGCTATGCCCATGGAGGCCAGAAGAGGGTGTCAGATCTCCTAGAACTGTAGTTACAGATTGTTGTTAGTAGTCCTGTGGGTGTTAGGGATTGAAATCAGGTCCTCTCCAAGAGCATCCAGTTCTCTTAAATACTGAGCCATCTCTCCAGCCCTTACATCATGTGTTTTTACCAAAATAAAGATATTCAAGCAGTGAATGGTCTCCCTCATTTGTGGATGCTAACACCAGGTCCCCAGATGGAGGTCAAGATGAGCAACATTATTGTTATATTTCTGTTTATCTGAAAACAACTATGTTGTTATTATGTAAATCTCTTTTTTTTTAATTAGTTTTTATAGATGCTTTGTGCATTTCATACATTTTTCCAATTCAGTTCAGGCTTATTTCCCTTTCCCTCCCCCCCACCCCCACCCCATCCCAGATCATGCATTCTGCCATAACTGTCCTGCATCTTTCTCTCAGTTTTTTTTTTTCATTTTTAGCTATAAGTGATAATCCATGAGTACAAGCATCCTTCATGCAAAATCTATCTGCAGGCTGTTGTGCCCAAACACCTACAGCCCCACCATCCAGTGGGGGGTGACAGGTTGTTTGTTCAATCAAGTTGATCAAATGAGTGTCCAGACTACATTGCTGTAGTTTCACCATTCACCCCAATCGCAGCCCTTACATTCTACCACGCCCCCTCTTCCGCAG
>VZQC01013302.1:4733979-4788055 GCA_009823505.1 Rhizomys pruinosus
GCTCTCAATCTCTTCGTGTGCGACAATCTTCTGATGCTCCTTTCTTCTTTGGTTGGCTTCCTTTTTCAGTGTTTTCTTCCTTAAGAGTTTGTTTTTTCTTTTTCCCTCTAGTTCTTTAGGAGTTGTCATTTCTGTATCCTTTAGTCTTTCTGATGTTGTCATTGTACACCTCTAGGTCCTTTTTGAGTTTTTCATTCTCTCTCTTTAGTTCCAGTGACTGTGCTTCTTTAATTTTTCTTTAATTTCCTCTGCGTATGTCTGCAATTATCGTCTACAGCTCTGTTCCTTGGGTCCTCCTCCAGGTGTCCCATTGAATGCATCTCCTACCAGGTTTGTAGTAGCGTCTGTTGGCGTATCCGTTTGCATTCCTCATGTTGTCCCTTCGTACGTTCCCTGGCATATGGATTTCCTTTTTGTGTTCAAGTCACAAAACGAATTTTCACTATATTAGTGGTGGTTTTGCTTGCCTCCTTCGATGCTTTTTTTTTTTTTTTTTATTTTTTTTTAGTTTTTTATGTGTATTGACTTGGCTTAGGTTTGAGGTTTTCAGTTTTGTGTATTTATTGGGAATGTTGGAAGCCTACGTTAGGCATCTCTTTCTTGTCTGAAGGTTCTCCAAAAGGAGACCACTTGGATTCTTAGCAATTCACTTGGGCGCGCGGGGGGGGGGGTTATTGTGTGCCTGATCTAGCCCACGCCACGGTCCCTGTGGGCCGGGGACCCGGTAGACGGTTTCACAGTCGAGGCCCTCTCCCCGCTGCCCCCCCGCCAGACCCCGCCTAAGAGCTGAGGAGTTGTGTACCTGGCCTGGCACGTTATTGCGTCTCCCTGCGAACCCGTTTCCGCCCACAAGTCCAGCCGGGACCGAGCAGAGGGAAACGCGACCCTGCTCACCCGAGCGCGGTGCCTCTGGGCCGGGGACCCCGTAGACGGGTTCAGAGCGAGCCCTCTCCCAGCTGCCCCCCGCCAGACCCCCCTAGAGCTGAGGAGCTGTGTACCTGGCCTGGCGCGTTATGGCGTCTCCCCTGCGACCAGTGTTCCCGCCCACAAGTCAAGCCGGGACAGAGCAGAGGCAAAACGCGACCCTGCTCACCCAGCGCGGTCCCTCTGCGCCGGGGCCCCGTAGACGGGTTCACAGCGAGGCCCTCTCCCAGCCTGCCCCCGCGCCAGACCCGCCCTAGAGCTGAGGGCTTGTGTACCTGGCCTGGCGCGTTATGGCGTCTCCCCTCGACCCCGGCTTCCTTCCGCCCACTAAGTCCAGCCGGGACCAGCGCAGAGGTAAACGCGACCTGCTCACCCGAAGCGCGGTCCCTCTGGGCCGGGGACCCCGTAGACGGTTCACGGCGAGGCTTCTCCCAGCTGCCCCCCGCCCAGGACCCCGCCTAGAGCTGAGGAGCTGTGTACTACTGCCCTGGCACGTTATGGCTCTCTCCCCTGCCGACCCGGTTCCCGCCACACAAGTCCAGCCGGGACCAGAGGAGAGGGAACGCGACCCTGCTCACCCAGCGCGGTCCCTCTGGCGGGGACGCCGTTAGACGGGTTCACAGCGAGACCCTCTCCTCAGCTGCCCCCGCCAGACCCCCCCTAGAGCTGAGGAGCTGTGTACTCTGGCCTGGCGCGTTATGGCGTCTCCTCTGCGGACCCCGGGTTCCCGCCCACAAGTCCAGCCGGGGACCAGAGCAGAGGGAAACGCGACACCTGCTTCACGAGCGCGGGGGGTCCCTCTGGGACTGGGGACCCCGTAGACGGGTTCACAGCGAGACCCTCTCCCAGCTGCCCCCCGCCAGACCCGCCTAGAGCTGAGGAGCCTGTGTACATGGCCTGGCCGTTATGGCGTCTCCCCTGCGACCAGGTTCCCGCCCACAAGTCCAGCCGGGACCAGAGCAGAGGGAAACGCGACCACTGCTCACACCGAGCGCGGTCCCCTCTGGGGCCGGGGGAACCCCGTAGACGGGTTCACGCGAGGCCCTCTCCCAGCTTGCCCACCGCAGACCCACGCCTAGAGCTGAGGAGCTGTGTGCACTGGCCTGGCGCGTATGGCGTTCTCCCATGCGACCCCGGTTCCCTGCCCACAGAGTCCACGCGGACCAGAGCAGGGAAACGCGACCCTGCCAACCCGAGCGCGGTCCCTCTAGGGCCGTGGACACCGTAGACGGGTTTACAGCGAGGCCCTCTCCCAGCTGCCCACCCGCCAGACCCCGCCTAGAGCTGAGGAGCTGTGTAACCTCCTGGCACGTTATGGCGTCCCACTGGGACCACGGTTACCGAATCAACGTCCCAAGCAGCGGGCCCAGCAGAGAGGGGATAAGAGCAACCTGCTCACCCGAGCGCGGTAACTCTGGTGGCGGGGAAACCCCGTAGACGGGTTCACGAGCGAGACCCTCTACCCAGTGCCCCCCGACTCAGAACCCCGCCTAGAGCTGAGGAACTGTGTACTGGCCTGGAGCCGTTTATGGCGTCTCCCCCTGCGACACCCGGTTCCCCGCCCACAAGTCCAGCCGGACCAGGCAGAGGGAAACGCGACCCTTGCTCACCCGGCGCGGTCCCTCTGGTCCGGGGACCCCGTAGACGGGTCACAGCGAGTACCCTCTCCCAGCTGCACCCCCGCGACCCCGGCCTAGAGACTGAGGAGCTGTGAACCTGGCCTGGCAGCGTTGAGGCGTCTCCCCTGCGACCCCACGGTTTCCCGCACAAGTCCAGCCGGACCAAGCAGAGGGAAACGCGACCCTGCTCACCCAGAGCCGGTCCCTCTGGGCCGGGGACCCGTAGACGGGTTAACAGTGAGGCCCTCTCCCAGCTGCCACCCCCAGGCCGAACCCCGCCAGAGCTGGAGGAGCTGTGTCCTGGCCTGGCGGTTTATGGAGTCTCCGCCTGCGACCCCGGTTCCTGCCGCCCACAAGTCCAGCCGGGACCAGAGCAGAGGGAAACGCGACCCTGCTCACCCGAGCGCAGTCCCTCTAGGCCGGGGACCCCGTAGACGGGTTCACAGCGAGACCCTCTCCCAGCTGCCCCCCGCCAGACCCCGCCTAGAGCTGAGGAGCTGTGTACCTGGCCTGGCGCGTTATGGCGTCTATATAATGTAAATCTCTTAATGGGCTCCAGAATCGATCCACCACTTACTTTCAGATTGTGTAATTACTGTATATGAGTGGAAAGTACGTATTCATATTTTGGAGCAATACAAAATTAAAGGAGGAAAATGTGAATTCTTAAGCATAAAAAAGGACAGAGAGAAAGATGTGGGACATTTATGGCATGCATGATCTGGGGTGGGGTTGGGGGAAGGGAAAGGGGAATATGTCTAAACTGAACTGAGAAATGATGTGTGAAATACACGAAACATCAGTAAAAACATAAAAAATAAATATATGTACAAATATTCTAAAAAAAGTATTAAGCCACAAATGTCACTAAGAGAAGTATTGCAGTTGTTAGGTGAGAAACAGTTTAAGTTTCCTCCATAGCTTATTATTTTAAATCTGTTGAAAGTGAAAATCTATGGTGACAGTATAAAGATCAGTGAATTGCAGTGATTCTAGGGAGGTATGAAGGAAATTTTTATTAATTAATAATGGTAGAATTCAGTACCCAGATTTTGGTCAACTGTAATTTAGATTGTCTTTGGAAGTGCTTCGATGTTAATTTAGATTGTATGTATGCTGTATGTGTGCGTGGGTGTACACAAATATGCACACACTTGTAGAAGCCGTGGGTTGACACTGTGTATCTTACCCTGTTGCTATCAATCATATTTTTGATGAAAGTCTCTTAGTAGTTTTACAGTTCACTAATTGGGTACATTCATGACCCAAATATCTGCATGTCTCTGGTATTCCCCTTCCCCAGCCCAAACATGAATGATCATACTGAGCTTTTTATATGGGTTCTATGCCTAATCTTAGAGGCTTGCAGAAAGTACTTCACCTACTGAATCAACTCCAGCAGACTTTGTATAAAGCATATTATTTCCCATAGTGTGAGCACGTCTCATCCATTTAGTAAATTTCTTAGAACCCAGTATGAAAGAACATTGTATTTCAAGACAAGACTTTGTTGTGGTAATTAAGTATTTTGTGTCATTATGGTAGACTGTATAGCAATAAGAACAAAATGAGGTCAAATTTTGTTGCTACTAAAACTGATCTATATAATGCTCAGTGGTAAATACATGATAATATTTGCCCACATCTCTATAACTGAATAAAATAAACATTGTGCCACAATGTAAACTATAGGTATAATATAAATAATTTTTCTAATTTGAATTAGTATTGAAATAATTAGAAACCCTAAACACCTACTAGAATTGCCAAAATCCAAAATACATGCTATTACATCTTGCTCAGAGAACAGTACTAACTCTCACTCATAGTCAACAGCAATGCAAAATATTAGAGGTAGTTTGGAAAACACCAATTTATTTCAAAACCAGTTATATATCCCCTATAAGGTTCATTCGCCAAATATGTCTAAATTACACAGCAAGTTGATGTGGTTATTTTTCCATTTAATTTTATATTAATCCAAAATATACATGTATATACTCCACATATATACCATGTTTACAATGTAAGGTTATATTGTTTTTACCTGAAAGCAATATTACAGTTAAAATGTGAACCCCTAAATGTGTTCTGGAATTAACCTATAGCTTATTTTCAAGGTTTGAAATTTTGGTATATTTGTGGAATGTGTAGATGCATATTTTGGACTAATATAAAATTAAAGGGAACAAAAATATCAACAAATATGCTCCATGCCCTAGAGCCTGATTAACTTTTGTGGCATCATACCCTCAAATAAAACTGACTCTCCCCAAACACATATCAATGTCCAATTCTACCTCATCTAGGACTGGGGCTTCTTCCCCATCTACGCTCTTCTATACTGGGATGTTCTGCAGACTTGAGCTTGCGTATGTCTTACATATGCAGTCACATAGCTGCAATAAAACATAGTCACTGGTTTTGTATTATAACTATGACATTCATAGAATTGTTTCCAATTTTAACTTCCTATTGGGGATAACCTGAAAACATGTTATCACACAATTCACATGATGGTGGTAGAATGTAGAACATTTAGTATATTATTAGGTCATAAGAACAGACGTTTCATGAATGGGCTTAATTCCTTTCTAAAATAACTTTGAAACACTTCATCCCTTCTGCCATGTGAGTATACCAAACATCTATTCAATAAAGAAAAAAAACCTGGGAGAGAAAAAAAAAAAAAAAAAAAGAACATAGAAGTGGAATAAAGGGCAAGAGGTCCTAACCCTAGCAGAGGAACTATGGAGAACTGATTACTGCTGGGGGAGGATGAGCTTATCTTTTTTGGTGGAGTGACTCTATATAAGCTGACTGGACTCCAGTGAATTAACTCATATAGAGGGACAACTGCCTACACAAACTAGACTAAGTAGATAGTTCTTTACATTTATGATGGAATGCATGAAATTTATTGTGTGTAGAGGGGTCTATAGAGAACACAGATAGGGAGGGGGAGAGGATTTGATTATAATGTATTATTTGAAATGTCAGAAATTAAATAAGGGGGCTAGAGAGATGGTGCAGCATTTAAGATCACTGGCTGCACTTGACAAACACCGAGTTTCAGTTCCCAGCACCTACATGCGGGCAAACAACTTTATGTAACTTCAGTTCCAGGTGATCAGACTCCCTCTTCTGACCTTCACGTGCATTTCACAACAAAGGAACACTTACATGCATGGAGGCAATACACTCCTACACATATAAAGATAAAATACAAAATGATAAAAATAATAAGAAATACAATAAAAATAAACAATAAAAAATGCAATTTCTTATCCAGTACAAATCATGAAGCTTACTTAATGTTGGAAGTCTCTGTACTTCAGCTTGTGAGAAATAAGTTTGTATTATTTATAAAACATCAGGAATATTGTAAATAAACCTAAATAAATATTTTAGCTACTCAATGTAATCATGATGTAGACATCAGACATGGGACCCATGCCAACTGGGGCTAGGTCTCAACATGGAGCAAGAGAAATGTTGGAGGGACTGACCCTGGACTGAAAATTACAGGAGAATAAGTATCACTGGATGAGGAAGAATATGACTTGCCTGGGATTTCTAGATGTGTAGACTGGACTCCAAAGTATCCATTTGCACAGAAGGGCATCTGGATTTGGAAGCTTTATTGGATAGCACCTAGTTTGGATGTTGCGATGCATAAGTTCTGATGGGAGGTTAGAACATCAAGGTGACTGTGTTTGGTTGGGAAACATTATATGAGATGTGCAAATGCTCAAAAACAAAACAAAACAAAACAAAAAACTCTCACCAAGATTCCTACCTGCCATCTCATTCACAGTCAGTAGGAATGTATACCTCTCCTGTCACCTACTTTTTATAATCTCTAAGCACTAAGAGGACTATAAGTTTAGATCAAGTATGTCTTCCATTCTAAATTTCTCCACCGGAAACTTGCCTTATCTCTCACAGGAAGTATAATTTTCTCACCAGCAAGCATTTCCCTCATGTCAAGTAAACCCAGATAGAAACTCATGGATCAGACATGTTATTTAAATCTTTTCTCTGTTTTTATAATTTCTATTGAATTTTTATGTGTTTCACACATATTTTTTCAATCTATCTTAATCACCTTCATAGCGGCTTCTCCATTGGCACCCTTCTGAATCCCCTAACTCCAGAGTTCTATTTGTATATTTTTAACTACATTAAAACAAATTCAAATAAATAAATCCAGTTACATAAAAAATAGTCTACCAAAACAAGGACAGATCAAGATTACCTATAAATTACACACTTTAAACATTACTTTATACTTTCTCATATGTGTACACTGGATAATTACTTATCTGTATTGAATAATTGCATTATAATTACAATTTTTGAAAAGGCAAGGAACAGAGATTTTTCTAATTACTTAATATAGAACAATGTTAATATTTGGGGAAATTTTTAATACATTCATATTCTCAGAAAAAAATAAATCTTTCCTCATCAAAACCATCATCTCAGATCAGGTTTATTGTTATATCAATGATAATTCATATGATGATATTTGATAGAATCTTTTAATTTTATTATCACTAGAAATCATAGTTTGATATATATTTCCATGAGAAAATAGTATCATTGCAAATATCTGAATATAAGCTTTAAAATTAATTAATTTAATATTCTTATGTACATGTGTGGTTCCAGCATGGGTTGTACACTGTTAGCATAGTACCCCATAAAAGCCAGAAGAGAGCATCTGATCTCCAGAATCTGGATTTATAGGTGGCTGTGAGCAGATTGCTGGATCCTACGCAAGAGCAATAAAAAATACACACAGCATATGAAAATTTTTCTTAACAAAAACTGGAGTGTATATATAGACTTTTACAGTTATTTTATTGTATCTAATTTTTTAGTAATAGGAAGGAAGGAAGGAAGGAAGGAAGGAAGGAAGGAAGGAAGGAAGGGATTAGTGAAAGTTGTAGGAGGTAAGAAATAGTATATTTCAATACTGGGATATGCAGTTTTTGTTTCAGTCATTGGACCAATTACAAGCATACCATGGAGAGCAGCTTTACTTAAAGACAACTACAATACAGGGAATATTACAATAAAACAATTTAAGATCATATATTCAAAAGTTACCAAATGCTCTCTATTTCCAATAATATCCTTCGAAGTATCAATTTAAAAAGAATACATTTCTGGAGGCCGGAGAGATAGCCTAGCGATTAAGAGCACTGACTGCTCTTGCAGAGGACCTGGGTTTGATCCCCAGCACCCACATGGCGGCTAAGAACCGTATGTAACTCCAATTCCAGGAGAACTCCAGTTCCAGGGGAATCCAAGACCCTCTTCTGACCTCTGAGGCATTGCACGATACGGGTGCACAAACCTACATGCAGGCAGTACATTCATACACATACAAAAATTTAAAAAAAAATACATTTCTGAAAAAAAAAAGAATACATTTCTGAAAAAAAAAACAATACATTTCTGGCTTCTTTTATTGTGATTATTCATTCAAGAATAAATTATATGAGGGGCTGGAGAGATGGCATAGCGGTTAAGAGTGTTGACTGCTCTTACAGAGTACCCGGGTTCAATCCCCAGCACCCACATGGCGGCTGAGAACCGTCTTACTCCAGTTCCAGGGGAATCCAACAGCCTCTTCTGAACTCCATGGCATTCACGAGACAGGTGCACAAACCTACATACAGACAGTACATTCATACACATACAAAAATAAATAAAATTTAAAAAAAGAGTAAATTATATGAGCTTATAATCATTTAAATTAAATACGTATCATTTAATTTAAATACGTATTCTGCCCTTATGTTCAACCTATTTTCACATGTCTAATGCTACAATTTACCTGTTTTATATTCTTTTAAGTTATGCTCCATATCATTTTATTAGCATCTCATTTTTGCCTTTAGATAATAGTTACAAGTTAATTACACTCAAATATGAAATTAGACTTCTCTGAACTTGACCATGTATTTTTACAAATGAATTATTTTTAATTTTGTTAAGATAGTGGATATTCTTTTTCACAAAATTGTATAGATTCATATTTTTAAGGAACTGGGGTTTATTAAATTATTTTGATGATGTTAATGTTTCCTTGATAGTTCATTATTTTTGCTACCTTACATAAATGTTTACACATGTGAAGAAATTTTTGCAGGTAGGCCTTTTCTGGGGAAAAGGTTTAATCTGTCAGTCTATACAGGAATGATGATCACAGTATTTCACAGACTCTAATGGCTAAATAGTTTTTGGTCAACTCCACACGGACTCACCCTTTGCTAATGTAAACAAGAAGGCCAGATATGACACTGGAATGGGTCATAATTTTGCTTTCGTCAGGATTAACTACACTGATGGAGTAGACATGGTATGCCATTCTACTAGGTTGGGTCTGGAAACTGAGGTCTCAGGAACTATCTCAGGTCTATTGGGATCCCAATAACTTTAGGCTATTTGAGAATGCCAAGAGAGTGTGCATAGAAAACCTGGTCCAGAACTCAAGTTCATTAGCTTAAGTCTTTGCCTTAAGTTCATGGAGAAATGTCTGCTGACTGAGCCATCGGACATGTACTCATTCCATAAGACCATGCCTGTTTGAGTGTATGCTGATGGGGTTATAGAACATGGGTCCTCTGTGCTTCAAGAATATGAGTACTTTCTTAGACCAATCAGAAAGTGGGGTTCTGATGATGGAACTAATATAGTACCTATATCCTTAGACTCTCATCAGAATTTTAATTTCACAGGCCTTGGTCCCTTTTCCAGAACCACCAATGCTTGCTAGAGTCTGTGTCTTTTTAGAAGGTGTTTGGACACTGAGAATACAGACTCTGGCATTAGATATTGGATACAATAGGATTGTATAGTGTCCTGGGGTCTGATGAGCCTTCCTGTCATCTAAGCACACAGGTACTGTCTTGGAGCTTTGGTTTGTGAAACTAGTGTAAAAACGGAACTGTACGGATAGGGGTGGACACTGATTTCATTAGTATGGGGTTGTACATTTCAACATAGAGCGTTGGCCTATGGGACAGGTATTCATCCTGTGCCTCTTGTTTCCTCTCTGCTGTTAGAGCCTGGAGTTACTAAGGTAGCGTTGGAATACCTCTAAAGACTGAGGATTTGGTGGCTAACTCAGTGCCAGTTGGGAGTAGAACCTGTATGCATAAAGACAAGCTCAAAAACTGAAGCAATATTCTCCTCTATCATGACTAAGTCCATTTATGGTTAAAATTTTGCTAGGGTTTTACTAAATACAATGGCTAGTTGGTTGATTCCCGTATTGAGAACAGGCCAAAAACCCAAGGCCCCTGGCAACATACCTAAAACACTATATGTTTGCCACTTGGGATTCTTTTCACATGTGATCTTGCTTAACACTATGACAAGTTTATTTTCTTTGTTTACTGGAAATGGCCTATACCCGTGGATTTCAGAAGCCACTCTGATTTATTTGATATAAGTTTGAACCTCAGAGAAAGGGGGAATTCGTGTACTTTATGAACAGTCATACAAAATTAGGATTGGAAAACAGGAGACCAATTTCAGTGGAAAGGATGGCTAGATTGTCCAGTCTGCTTAGGGGAAGCAGTAGAGGGAAAGTGTGCATGCCCTTTCTGCTTCTGTTGTTTTCCCATATGCCAAGGAGCTGTATCATGGTGTAGTGTGTCCTGCATCTGACTGAAGTCCAAAAGCAGAGTTGTCAATTGGCAATGAGGTGGAGAGACCTAATCCTTAATTAGATTCTAACTAAGTTTCTTGGCCACCCAAAGGAAAGATGAATGCCTACAGGCTTTTACATCTGGCTCCCTCTAAAATGAGTGAGGATATTGGTTTAGAATTCCAAATTACACAGGGAGAAATGATTGCATTCCATATTATAAGCAACTTGTGCCATCAAGAAAGTAAGAGAATTAATATTTAATTAATAGGTAAAAAATCCTGGCATTTATACTTGTTTACTTACATTACTTTATAATACACTGTTATTTATAAATAATGTTTATTACAAAATCTGTAAAGGTCATTCTTCAAAAACATTCTTTTTGAATTCTGGCAAATAGCATACATTCTGGTAAACAGCCTTATTTGCTGCTACATGTACTTGCAACAAATTTAACTTAGATGATCACAATTTATTTTTTCTTACAAAATTATAGTCCACAGAGTGAAGCTGATGTCAATAAGAAATGGAATTGGGGATGCACTGATGATACCAGTAATAGGAAGTGCCGTCTGAGGGAAAAAAAAAGGAATTGGGGAATTTATCATGGCTGATCCTGTAGCCATTATTGATGGGTTACTTTTATTTAGGTTACATTATTATTATTATTATTATTATTATTATTATTATTATTATTATTGTTGTTGTTGTTGTATTTTTGAAACGTGGACTCCCTATAGCCTCCGCTGGCCTGGAACTCACTCTGTAGACCAGGCTGGCCTTGAACTCACAGCGATCTGCCTGCCTCTACCTCCCGGGTGCTGGGATAAAAGGCAAGTGCCACTATGCCTGGCTCTGGGTTACATTTACTTCTTAGTAAAGAAAAATTTAGAAATTGGTATGGTGTTTATTTTTTTAATCAAGGAAATTAAAAAAAGAAGAGGAGGGAAATAATAATGTGGCCTCATTTTAAATTTGAATTTTTGTACTGTTGGTAATCAAATCTAATTCCTGCACATGCTAGGTAAGTGCTCTATCACCAAGAGCATTCCTTGCCCTTTGATTAAGTTAAAATATTTTTTATTTATTTTTATTTATGTCCATGAGTGTTCTGCTTGCATGTACAATGCCCATGGAGGTCAGAAGAGGGCACCATATCCCCTTGGAACTGGAGTTATGGAAGGTTCTTAGCTACTATATGGATGTTGGGAACCAAATCTCTGTCTTCCCTAAGCAGCCAGTGCTCTTAACTTCTGAGCCATCTACTCAGTCCACAATTTAATTTCTAAAAGAGAATTACAAAGAGTTTTAGACAATGTAGGTCTTTTGTGTAGCATCTGGTTTCTACTTCCCAACTGTGTAGTCTCTGCCACGACACACTTGCACTGAATTACACACAGATCACATAGTGCTCCTAATGTTGGCCTGGTACTGGGAAGGCCACAACAAGGTCTGGTGGCATTTTTGTTGGTTGTCTTAGTTTGCTTCTATGTTGATGAGATAAAAACACTGATCCAAACTAACTTGTAGAGGAAAGGATTTATTTTTTAAATTTTTAAAAAAATATTTTTATGTATTTTATTTTTTTTTATGTGTATGAATGTACTGTCTGCATGTAGGTTTGTGCACCCGAGTCATGCAATGCCACGGAGGTCAGAAGAGTGTGTCAGATTCCCCTAGAACTGGAGTTAAAGACAGTTCTCAGCCGCCATGTGGGTGCTGGGGATCGAACCTGGGTCCTCTACAAGAGCAGTTCCTGCTCTTAGCCACTAGGCCATCTCTCCAGCTCCAGGAAAGGGTTTAATTTATATTGCATTCCCCATGTTACAGTTCATCACTAAGAAAAGCCAGGGCAGGAATTTAGAGGAAGAATCTGTATGCAGGAGCTGAAGCACAGGTTATGGAGGAATGCTGTTTGCTATCTTCTTTCTCTGTCTCATGCTCACTCTTCTTTTCTTTTCTTTTCTTTTCTTTTCTTTTCTTTTCTTTTCTTTTCTTTTCTTTTCTTTTCTTTTCTTTTCTTTTCTTTTTTTTTTTTTTTTGGTGTTTTTGAGACAGGGTCTCCCTGTAGCTCTGGCTGTCCTGGAACTCACTCTGTAGACCAGGCTGGCCTCGACCTCACGGAGATCCACGTGCCTCTGCCTCCCAAGTGCTAGGATTAAAGGTGTGCGCCACCACGCTCGGCTCACTCTTCTTTTCTAAACAACCATTGTCCACTTGTCCAGGGGCAGCTGCATCTATGGTTTGTCAAGTTCACAACACAAAGCTAACATTTTGGCAGTACTAGAGGCAATGGATACTGGGTTTAACCCATGTGTAGTTTTGACTAGAGATGATTCTGCTTCCAAGAATTCTTGGAAACTGGGTAACCCCAGGGCTTAGTCCAAGTGATCTTGTCTGGACTCTGAAGCAATTGGGGATTGCTTGGGACTGGATTTTAATTGCACAGTCTTGTTTAGAGTTTTTCAGCAAAGAATAGTTATTGGATCCTTTCTTTTCCCATGTGGCTTATTCCTCTTGTGTTTCCTGAGTTTGACATAGGGCGATGCAAATAGTTTTGATTATCCTTTACTTTTGAGGCCAGATTCTTGCTATATAACAAGATTCTTAACATATGTCCTTCCTAGCCCCATTAATGCAAATTTTAAAATTATTTATTTATTTATTTGTTTGTTTATTTAGACATGGTCTCACTATGAAGTGTTGGCTGGCCTGAAACTCACTATTAGATCAGGTTAGTCTCTAATTCAGAGATATCTGCTCATCTCTACCACTAAAGTGCTAGGACTAACGGGTTGTGTTACTATCACCCACCTTCAATGTATATTTTCTCATTTTGAGGCTATATCTAATTAACATAATTTCATGATTGTATAATTCATCTGCACACATTTTGTGTGATGTTTATTCTTCCACTGAGTGCATATGCAAAGACACAAACACTGATGAGTACAATTCTGCCAGCTTACTAATATTTACACTTTTTCTTAGAATCTTTTTATAAACATGGCTATAAATACTCTATTATTTAAAGACTTCTGTGACCAATTTAACATTTTCCTAAGATCTGCATTATAGTTAACAAATCTTTTGTCTGAGTTGTGCTCTGACCTGTCCGGAGTATTGTACATACATAGTACGTACATATGACATATGACATATAATATATATCTATAATATATAAATATTATGTTTTATTTATATATTTGGTGTTTTTCAGATAAAGTATCCCTGTAGCCCAACTGGCCTTGAACTCGCTCTGTACACAAGGCTGAGTTTGAACTCACAGAGATCTACCTCCTGAGTGCTGTAATTAAAGTTGTGTGCTGCCATACCCGGACTAATTATATTTTATGGATAGGGAATTTTACCACTGATATTCAGTGGCATTATCCTCTTTCCTTTGTTATTTCATTTTTTTCTCCTTGAATGGTTATGTCCTTTTCAATGTTGAAATTATCAGATACTTTGTTTTAGTTTTGATTGTTGTTAGGTATCTTTCCTTCATTTCTGACTAGATACTTTCTTTTTCACTTTTTTCTTTCCATTTTCCTATTTGTTTCCTTTCTAAAATTTATATTCATGTAGTACTAGTTAGTTATCTGTTTCTATTAAAGAACTTAAGCATTCGAAATGATGACTGAACATTTTCTGTATGAAATTGCCTATGTGGATCACTTAATTACAAAGAAACTATCCTACAATACTGGGCCTACAAATATTTTTGCGTGGCCACTGTTTGTAAGCAAGAATTGTTTTATTAATCCTTGTAAGGGATAGTTAATTTAATTTCATGATGGCCAACCTACCTCACATTTCAAGTAATAAATTCAAAAAATACTTACCAATAAAATAAAGAATACCATATGTGTATTTATGACTAGAGTAACACTGATGCAAGGAAAAAATAAAACTGCTAGTGATTGTTCCACTAATGCAAAGTATGAAATCCAGAAGAACACAGACCAAAGTATTCCCAATGCTAAATGACTTTAGATGCCAACCCAGACTACTATACCCAGCAAAAATGTCAATTATAGTTGAAGCAGAAGGAAAAATCTTGCATGACATAAACAACATAAAGGAATACATGTCTAAATAGCCACTGATTCTAAGGCAAGTAATTTGTTAAACTTAGGGGGCTTCAAATAAATGTCATTTTTTAACGGAGAGTCTCTGGACAGTATGACTAGACTCAACTGTTTGCACTGGAGGACACCTCAGTACACAAACTTAACATGATAGGCCTTAACACATAGGAAGCAATGCATGAAATTTGATGGGAGGTGTGGGGATATGGATAATGTATAAATATGAAGAAGATGCTTTGTATGAAATTCACAAAAAAATCAATAACAAATATAACCTAAATAAAAGAGGACATGGGTTTTAGGAGGGATCTTGAGAAGGGTTCCAGAGGGAGAGGGAAGGAGACCAGGGAGAAGAATACAGGGAGAAATAAATAGAATTTTTTTAGAGATATTTGAAATTGTCAGGTTTTCTCCTACACATTGTGCCTTTTCTTCTTGTTGATTTAAAATTATCATTTGTTGAATAATGTTTCCACAGTTATGCTACAAGTTTCCCTAACCTCCCTCTCTTGGAATCCTCCTGTACAAAATAAACCACAGCTATGACCGTAACACTGCTGCACACACACACACACACACACACACACACACACACACACACACAAACACACACAAACACACACACAAACACACACACACACACATTCCTAAATCATAGGAACTCTCCTCAGCTTAATTTCTCAAGTGTTTTCAACTTTATGTCCAGTAAAATATTCAGCCTAATATATTCTGCTTTTTATTCTCAGCACAAGGTTAAGCTCATCTTTCAATAGATTACCAATGATTATCTTGCTTTCAAGCCAATGAATTTATAACAGAAATTTTATTTATAATGCAGAACTACATTGTTTCTTTTTTGTAAATTTTCATAGTAATCTCAGTTTCTTATAAAGAGTCATTTAATACGTTACTATTAATCGATCTTGATCTGACTGGGATCCATTTCCCAATGTGGTATTTTTTTGCTAGTGCGTTATAATAAGATTATAGAGGTATATAGTATATATAATATATATATATTTTTTTTTTTTTTAGTAGTAGTAGTAGTAGTGTCTTGCCTGTGTCATACAATGCCAAAGGAGGTCAGAAGAGGACATAGAATTTCCTTGGAGTAGGAGTTATATATGGTTGTTAGCCACAATGTGGATGCGTTGGGAATTGAACTCAGGTCCTCTGTAGACGAAAAAGTTCTGTTAACCACTAAACAATTTCCCAGGAACTCCTTTAGCTCATTTTTATAAGCACTTTTTACATTTCTTATTTTCTGTCAAAATTCACACTGTACCAAGTAGATAGTTAAGAACCATAGCGAGAAAAGTATATAACTATTGTTTACTGGGTAGATAATTATTTTTAATGTTTATTGATAGATATAAGTATATAAAATTAGGACATGAACATGATTTGATAGATTGAGTAGACTTAATTTCAATACTATAATAAGGGAACAATTCAGATTCTCACCATTTGTTTCACACCCACAAAAACCACTTCAAGGGCATTAACGATCTCTCAAATCTGTTCAGTTTTGTGCAAGTAAACCATGTTTCTTTTTTAAAAAGACTTGTGCACTTGCCCAGGCTCAGGATATTGAAATCTAGCACATAGAGCCCATTACTAGAGGCAGAAATACAGGCAATGTACTATTACAGCAGCAACCATCAATTACAGTTAAGGATTTTCTGTAACAACCAAATGGATAATCTAATATTGAAACAACTCAAGTATTACTGAGCAAATGCATTTCTACAATATTCAGTGTTTCTACTCAGTTTTCTAACTTTAAACAGCCTATGATAACTGGCAGCAAAGAAAGTCCTTGCAATAGACTGCTTCTGCTTGCGAACCTATGTTGCAATTATTGCATGCTGCCTAAATTATTATTTTTAACCTATCATAATTCTCATATCTGAAAAGGGACTTACAAATGTCTGTTTTAGCTTGTCATACTATTTTTCATTTGATTTCATTTTCATTCATCATGCTTGCGGTTGAAATTGTTTTCTCTTGGAGTAGATGTAGTTTGACTCAACAAATATCACCCATAAAAGAGTTATCATTGGTATTATATTTTTATTTCATTTTTAGGTTTTTTTTCACTTTCAATTGATCTTCACAATACAATTTTCTGGTATGTAGATCCACTCTTCTCTCTCCACATCTCCATACTTTGGAGTGATTCGGTGAATCACTGCCTAATTCGGTGAACATAGTTAAATATGTAACATGGCCTATAGAGCATTTTTTGTCCCCCCATGTCCTTCAGTGTAGGTCCATCCACTGGGCCCACCAGGAGTCTCAGTTTTGTAAGACATTACCTTTCCTCCTTCTAGCAGTAATCATTAACCAAATGTTCCCTAGATTGTGTTAGGATTTCTTCTCTACTTCCCCATGTGTATGTTGGGACTTGGTCTGAATTGAATTTACATAGGAGAGATTATCACACACACACACACACACACACACACACACACACACACACACACACATATATTAAAATGCCTTATATTCTTTCAACAGAAACAGTCTATACATTTTGAGATGTTGAGGAAAACAAGTAATCTAATATGTGGCCTTTTCTGTTCTATTGTAGTAATATAAATTTTACATAACTTTAAATATAAACTAATTTTGGACAGATGGTCTGTCATTTTATTCAGGTCTATGTACATTTTTACAGTAGATGGTTTGGTCTATAGTAATCAGATAACACATTATTGATTAAAAAGATGAATTGGAACGTTATTCATTAGTTTTCTTTATTCATTTTGTTTGAAATTACATAACTTATTTAAGAATATTTTTAAAACTGTATCTCATCTAAGAGATTCATGCCCAAATAAAATTTACCCCCACAATATAGCATATGCATTCACTATTCCAAGCCTTCTCTCACAGATATGCTTGTTCAGTAAAAGAATTGTGTGAAAATCTGTCATTAGATAACATTATGCTATACTGTGGAAAATCTCATGATACTGTTTTGTTTCCATTGTCAACAATACTCTGTGCTCCCATTGTTCTTTGGTAACCAGCTTTGTTATTTCAGGGATCAGGCAATCAAAGGCTAGTTCCCAGACATATATCCTATGGCAGTAAATCTTTCTCTAAAATGTCATTCAAGTGTTTGAAGTTATTTTTCCTTTCGGTCTTTAAATATGTTAGCCAATTATGAATGCTTTGGATGAAATTTCACCAGGAAATTTTATTGTGATGATATCAGAATTTTTTAAAGTTGCCATATTACTTTTAGTAACTTCAAGTTTATTGAATATAAATATGCCAGAAATCATCTATGAACCATATAGGTCTAAAATACTATTTTTCACTTACAGAATATTGTTTTTTAATTAGTTTAAAATTAATTAATTTAATCTGGAAAATATAATCACATTTTAACAACATTTTTGCTATGCCTCAAAATCACAATAATTGCATGTGTGTATGTGTGTATTGTTAAATTTCATATAAAATTTCACATTGTATTTGAATCTATACTGATTTTTATAATGTTATAAAGTTATATTTATCAAAATCAAATGGCTTAAGAAAAATTAAAGTTTAATAAGATAAAAATAAGATATCCCTTGAGTTATCCACATTTGTGTTATTTTGTCAGTCCCAATGTAAATAATCCCTTTGCTAAAAATGATGATAATGTTAATTTACTACATGCTATTTTTGTCTTATTCCTTTACCTTATTTTTACTGAAAGATTGCTGGTGTCATATTGTGTGGTGCAACCAATTTAAGATATTTTATATCTCAGCTAAAATTGGTACTTTCAGAATCTGCAGAAAGAGGAAAATAGACACAGAATAATGAAACTGAAGGGAGGCTATATGTCCCACCCAACCATGTTTATGCTGTGCTTTCTTCTGTTATGACTGCTTACTTGCTTTGCCATTCATATAAACTAAATGCCTGTCATTTGCACCTGAATCTGCCCCTAGGTGTAAATGGCTTATATCAACAAACCCTGTGAGACAAACTTGTGGAACAGAGCTCATGACATTTACAGAGCATGAGGCAGGGGGTCTGGGAGCAGGCCCTGAGAGATGACATCGCTCTGCTCATATAAGAGAGGCACTGTATACAATAAACAGATTCTTCTTTCCCATCAAAAAAAAAAAAAAAAACTAAACTAAATGCACAAGGAAACAATGAAAGATGAAGTAGTAACAGGAATGTAGGACATTAGGGAATGTTCCTGACTAGGGGACAGTAAGAGGAGGTAGGGATAGAAAAGGGGTTTTAAATACTATCAAATTATATTGTATGAATATTTTAAAAATTCAATAAAAAGAAGCTTCTTTGAAAAACGAAACAGAGTTCTCCACCCTGCTTTCCATAAGGGATTGCACAAATTTGCATTCTCACCAGCAGTAGATGAGTGTTCCCCTTTCTTCACAACCTCTCCAGCATTTGGTGTCATTTGTTTTCCTAATCCTGGCCATTCTTACAAGGGTAAGGTGCAATCTTAAGCTTGTTTTAATTTGCATCTCCTTAATTATTAGTGATGTTGAATACTTTCTGAGATGTTTCTCATCCATCTTCTAAATTTATGAATTCTCTATTCAGCCCTTTATTCTATATTTTGATAATGTCTTTTTTTTCTTGATCCTTTGTTTTTGGAGTAATTTATATATTCTGGATGTTAATGTTCTACCTGATGTATCACTGATTTCTTGCAAACCACATACAGGCTCACATCAAAAAGATCATTCATCACGACCAGCTTGGATTTATACCAGATGCAAGGACGGTTCAACATAGGCAGAACAATAAGTATCAAAAAACACATAAATGGGCTAAAAGACAAAAACCTTATGGTTATCTCAATTCGACACAGAAAAAGCTTTTGACAAAATCCAGCATGACTTCATGTTTAAAGTCCTAGAGGGAACATTCCTCAACATAATCAAAGCCATGCACAAGAATTTGTGAGACTTCCATCTGTTTCTATTCTTTTGAATAATTTGAGTAATATTGGTTGTCTGTCCTCTTTAAAGGTTTTATAGAACTCTGCAGTAAATCCATCTGTGACTGGGCTTTTAGTTGGGAGATTTTGAATTGCTATTTCGATTTCTTCATGTGTTATGGGTCTGTTTAAGCTGTCCATATTTTCCTGAGTAAGTTTTGTGAATTCCAGGATTTCAGATACTCGTCCATTTCTTTGAGGTTTTTGAAATTTGTAGAGTACACATTTTTAAAATATTCTAGTATTGCAGCAGTAAAGAAAGACGACATCACGAGCTTTGCAGGAAAATGGCTGGAGCTAGAGGACATCATGCTGAGTGAAGTAACACAGTCCCAGAAAAACAAACGACGAATGGTATCCCTCATCTGTGGATGCTAGTGCCAATTACCCAGTTGTAAGTATTTCTTGTGTAGGGCCCCCTGAGCTTCTGTACAAAGCAGTTGGACATAATGCATTTTGGAAACAACAACAACAACAGAAAATACTGCATCAAAGAACTGACTGAAACAGTGAACTTCTGCTCAAAACAGTCAACGTCCCCATGGAAAATATTGAGAAAGACTAAGAGATGGAAAGCATGTTTGGCAGAATGCACGAGCTCTGACGGGGTGGGGGAATGAGCGGGAACACGGGTCTAGATTTGTTAAAAATAAAATACTAAATTTAATTTGAAACACCCTCAATCAATCTACCTCCTCGAAGAAAACACTAAAAATCAATATTCCCGTATTATTGTCTGAATTTTTTCAATGCCTGTCGTGATGCTTCCCTTTTCATTTTGAATTCTATCAATTTGGAGCAGCTCTTTCTTTCTTTTGGTTAACTGGGCTAGTGGTCTATCATCTTGTTTATCCTTTTGAAGAACCAGCTTTTGGATTCATTGATTCCTTTCATCATTTTCGCTGTTTCTATTTCATTGATCTCTGCTCTAATTTTTGTTATTTCCTCTTGTCTTTTGGGTTTAGGATTCAGTTGTTTTCTCCTCTCAAGTGCTTTCAGCTACAGTGTTAGAATCATTTATTTGTGCTCTTTCTGTTCTTTTAATGTAGGCACTTAGTGATATAAATTTTCCTGTTAGGACTGCTTTTAAAGTATCCCATAGGTTTTGTTGTGTTGTATTGTTTTATTTTATTTAGTTCCAGGAATACTTTTATTTATTTCTTTATTTCTTCCTTTACCCATTCATTGTTTAGGAGTATGTTGCTTAGTCTCCATGTGTTCCTGTACACAGTAGGGCTTAATCTGGTGTTGATACTGAGTTTTATTGCACTATGGTCTGATTGAATGCATGGGATTATTTCAACCCTTTTATATTTGTTGAGGTTGTTTTTTTTTTTTTTTTTCTGTGCCTCAGTATGCAGTCTATTTTATAGAATTTTCCATGGGGTGATGAGTAGAAAGTATATTCTCTAGTGTTTGGGTGGAATATTCAGTAGCTATCTGTGAGGTCCATTTGGTGTATTTTATTGTTTAGTTCATATGTCTCTCTGTTTATTCTTTGTCCAGATGACTATTCAAAGGGCTCAGTGGAGTATTGAAGTCCCTTACCATTAATGTGCTGGGATTAATCTGTGTCTTGAAGTCCTGCAAAATTGTGCTTATAAAGTTCACTGCATCAGAGTTTGGTTCGTATATATTCATGAATGTGAAATGCTCTTGGTTAACTGTTCCTTTGATAAGGATATAATTGGTCATCTTTTTCTCTTCTGATTAGATTTACTTTGAAGTCTATTTTGTCTGATATTAGAATAGCATCTCCTACTTTCTTTCTAGTACCGTTTGCTTGGCATATTTTTCCATCCTTTCAACTTAAGATGATGCCTATCTTTGAGGGTGAGATGGGTTTCTTGTAAAAATATGGAACACTTCACGAATTTGTGTGTCATCCTCGTGCAGGGGCCGTACTAATCTTCTCTGTATCATTCAAATTTTAGTATATGTGCTACTGAAGCGAGCACTCGAAGATTTATTTTAATTGGAGTTATATTGGTTCATTTACATCCTTAATGCCCTTGCATTAATTATATGGCCACACTCTGTACACTTCAACCCTGATATGTTTAAGAAGGTTATTTTTATTACAAATAAATTTAAAGTGATGGAGAAATAGCTCAGGAGTTAAAACCCCATTTGGCTTTTGTGCTGCACATAAATTCATTTCTCAGCAAATACATCAGGAAACTCACAATTGTCTGTAATGCCAGAAGCAGTGGACATGCTCATGGATGTGTGTGAAGTTGTTCATGGGTGTTAGAGACCTCAAGTTCCACTGCTTCTAAAGTTACAGGTAATTGTGAGCTCACTGATATAGTTTCTGGAACTGTATATTTTTCATTATTTTTAGTTGTCTACATGTTAAAAAAAACAGTGTTGAAAACATGCATGGGTTCCAAATAAACTTAAGCCAGACAAAATCCTAGCATAGACTTGGGGAAATGGGTAAGAAACTCCAGTGTTACTGTGCAGTAGTAGCAAAAATTGGCTGTTGAGAGGCAGAAAGTCTGACTTGTTTAAAGGTGAGACACTTGATACCAAATGCTGGAGAGGTTGTGGGGAAAGAGGAACACTTATCCACTGCTGGTGGGAATGTAAACTCATACAACCATTATGGGAAGCAGGGTGGAGAACCCTTAAAAGACTAAAAATGAGCCTACCATCTAACCCAGTCATACCATTCCTGGGTAAATACCTACAAGACTCATGCCATGGCAGAGATACATGCACAGCCATGTTTATTGCAACTCTCTTCACAAGAGCAAAGAGCTGGAACTAACCCAAGTGCCACTCAACCAAAGAGTAGATAGAGAAAAATGGGGTACATCTACACAATGGCGTTCTATGTAGCGGTAAAGTAACATGATATCATGATATTTGCAGGTAAATGGATGGAACTAGAGGATATTATGCTAAGTGAAGGAACATAGTCCCAGAACAACAAATGACAAATGAAATCTTGCATTTGTGGATGCTAGCACCAAATACCTATTTGTAAGGCAAACTGAGTAAAATTAATATTATATTTCTCTTTATCTAAAAGGAACTGTGCTCTTAGAATGTGAATTTGTTAACGAGCTCTAGAATTAACCTATTAATTATTTTCAGACTTTATAATTTTGGAACAAGGGTGAAGGGTATATTTGCATATTTTACAGCAATATAAAATTTAAAGAGAAAAATATGAATCCTGAAATATGATTTAACAATAACATACAGCTTATTTTCAGATGACATGATTTTAGTACATGTGTGACATATATAAATGCATATATTGAAAAAAATACGTATTAGTGGGAACAACAACAACAAAAAAAAACTGGGACAGGGAACTGACTGAAGTGGTAGAGATCCCCCTGCCCCCTCCAAAAAAAATCTTCTGCCTTGAAAAACTTTAAGAAGACTCAGAAGGAGATACAGGAAATGTATTGCAGAATGCCTGAATTTGGGAGGGGCAGAGGACTTGAAGGGGAAAATGAGCCTGGGTTGAACTGAGAAGTGATGTATGAAATGCACGAAACTTCAAAAAATATTAAAAAAATTAAATAAAGGTGAAACACTTGGTAGATTGACCAGTCTCCAGTGGATGAACTTATATTGAATGGCAAACATGTGTGTAATGGGTGTGTGGTAGTAAGGGGGATGCAGGTATGTAAGAGGGTATAAATATAATTAAAACATATTGTATGGAATTTATAAATTTAAATTATAACACAAAGCATACTTAAGTGAAGCTTAAGTATTTAAAAAAATCATAGAGAGTAGATTAGAGAGAAGACTGGTGGTCAAGAGTGCTTTAAGCTCATGCAAATCATTAAGTTTCATTCAGTAGAATCCACATGGATGCACACAACCACCAGTAACTTCAGTTCCAGGAAGTCAGATAAATTATTCTGACCTGTACAGGTTCCTGGATGCATGTGATGTACACATATTCAGGCTCTCACATACAAATATTTAAAATTATAAAAAGTTAATGATAAAGAAAAGTGCTGGTTTTAATTGGTAATTAATTACCATTTATCTTAATCCAACATATAATCTCTTAATATTATAATTTTGTTAGCTCATTTTGACATTTCTTTTCATTTCAAATAATTTCTCTAAATGCAGTTAAATTTATTCAATTTAGCCAATGAGATAGAAGAAATTTGGGGGGGGGTATTTTTGAGACAGGGTCTCTCTTTAGTCCCAGCTGGCCTGGGGCTCACTCTGTAGACCAGGCTGGGCTTGAACTCAGAGATCCACCTGCCTCTGCCTCCCAAGTGCTAGGATTAAAGGCATGTGTCACCACACCCGGCTAGAAGCAATTGTTTTTAAAGCTCCCAACTAAAAAAATCCAGGGCCAGATAGATTCAGCACAGAATTCTAACAGAAATGTTCAAGAAACAGTTAATTCCAATAGTCCTCAAATTATTTAGTACAATAGAAAAGGAAGGAATACCTCCAAATACTTTCTACAAAGTCAGTATTACTCTGATACCAAGCAACATACCCCCCAAAAGAGAAAATTATCTCTCTGATAAAATACTTGCAAACAAAATTCAAGAACAAATTTTAAAAAAATCATCCAACATGATCAAGTGATGCAGAGATGGCTCAATATACATAAATAAAAAGATGAAATTTTCCATATAAAGCAAGAAATTATGTAAAGATGTGATCCTTTCATTAGTTTCATAAAAGCCCTTTGATAAAAATCTAACATCCTTACAAGATAAATTCATAGAGAACACATGGACACAGGGGACAAATATCAACATAATAAACTCAATATAAAGGCAGCCCAATGTCAACACCATACTAAGCAGAAAAAAACTGTAAGGCATTTCCAGTAAAATCAGGAACCAGTCAAGGATGTCTAATCATTCCACTTCTGCTCAGTATAGTGCATGAGGTTTTAGTGACAGCAAGAACATATATGGGAGTGCCTGGGCTGGAGAGATGGCTTAGCAGTTAAGAGCTCCCACTGCTCTTGCAGAGGACCCGGGTTCGATCCCCAGCACCCACATGGCGGCCGAGAACCATCCGTAACTCCAATTCCAAGAGAACTCCAGTTCCAGGGGAATCTGATGGCCTCTTCTGACATCCGCGGCATTGCAGGACATGGGTGTACAAACCTCCATGCAGACAGTACATTCATACACATAAAATAAATAAATTGATTAAAAAAATAAAAAAGAAAATATATAGGAGTGCCCAGAGTTTACATCGGGGATTTATTATAAGAATGTTTTGCCTACATGTCTGTATGTGTATCGCATGTGTGTAATGCTTGTACTATAAAAAAAGTTATGTAGAATGCTGTAATCCTCCTCAAATAATTAAATGATTCTATATTTGAATCTGATATCTGAGTCATACACACATAAAAAATTTGAGGAGGAATCATTGTATGAAATATACACATGCTCAATAAAATGATTAAAACTATGTTTTCAAGTACAAATGAAGATATTTGAGTTGAATGAATTTAATAAGAATGTGAGTTTAACATATTGACATCTAAAAATTGAATTAATTTGTCAAGTGGTGGAGATGATGAAAAATTAAACACTTCAGCCAGTTGTGATGATACATGCCTTTAATGCCAGAACTTGGGAGAAAGAAGCAGGCAGATCTTTGAGATTTATGTCGGCCTTATCTACAGAGTGAGTTTCAAGCCACCTGGAACTACTGGGCAACCCTGTCTCATCTCAACCAAACCACCACAAAACAAACACCTCATGAGTATACAGGAGAATCTCAAGGGGATTTATTCATTGGGCCCTAAAATGGAAGACAGGCCTATTTTCCCCAAGAAATATCATGGTAGAATTGACATGAGGATGAATGATATAAACTATTAACTCAACAACACTACTAGGAAAATCCTGCTTATGAGCCAATCTTTCAGTGATGGAAATAAAAACAAACAAACAAAAACAAAAGCAAAAACAAAATAAAACAAACAAACAAACAAACAAAAAAAAAAAACCCCGATGCTCCTGAAGGCATTGAAAAGGTCTACAACTACATTGCCATACTCTAGTTTCCAATAGAAATACATAGAGCCTATGCACCAGAAGAAAAGCAATTCTTTAGAACAGTGAAAGACCTGTGCAGAGTGTTGCAAGAAACAATGCTTTAGCTCCTTTTGTGCCTAATAAGTGCTTATCTGTTGTCAGAATTGAGAGGCACCAATGTGATTTACCCAGGCCATTTTCAGAGTTGCATTTACAGACTTTAGTTGCAAGTAGTATTTTCTCTCCAATGCACAAACAATAGTCTTGTCCACTATTTGACAGTAAAGAAGTAGGCTTGCTTACTGAACTCTGTGTTGTCTAATGAAATATAAACTTTCTTGTGTATATCAGTCTGAACCTAACTGAATTACTCCTGTTATACTTAAAAGAAATGGAAACCTATGCAAAAATAATAATGCTTACCCTACTTCCTGTTCCATGTGCAATAAGATCGGTTCTTTCTGTAAATGGTGTCCTAAGTTCTCTGTGAGCTTCATTTCAATAGTTACAGGATAACTCTGTAGTTAATCCCGGCAGAAAAAAAGAAATGTTAACATTGATAGTGGAATATCTGCATCACTTGGGTGGACTTTGTCAAACAACAACATATCAATTTCTGTTACTCTATAATACAAATACCATCATAAACATCATGAGAATCACTGTCTGGGGTGGTGGTTATTCACTGTTTCTGACTGGAAAGAATTATTAGCTGGTTTCTCTTAGAACTTATAAATTGATTGGGAAGTGTTAAATCTGTGAGATGTATGAATTTCACAAAATGGATATTAGAATAGCCTTGATCTCCATCTCTATGAATGGTGAACTTCTTTCTTTACCCCTAATATGTTAATTAAATAAACCAGGATTTCATTAATAATTAATTTAGCTCAGGATGATTTTGATATTTTTAAAAGAGGGATGAAAATTCCTTACCTCAAAAGCAAAATTCAAAAAAATATTAGAGGTGCTTACCTAAATAAACTAATGAAAACATGTTCAAAAATATTGTAAAACACTGATGATGCTCAGAATACATTCACCAGGAAGCTGATAATTTAATTTATAACCTCTTTTCCTTGTGAAAATTTGATGAATTAAAAAAAATAGAAAGGATCAGTCTGTGTGATCATTGGGTTAAAGGATAATGAAAACATTGCATATATACAATGGAAATATATTCACTCATAAAGAAAATGAAATTATAAATTTTGCAGGAAAAAGGAAACTACTTTAATATATCATGTTAGATACAATTGAGGTTCAGAAAGCCCTAATGCCACCTACTCTTTCTGAGATATGAATCCTGGTATCCAAGTGTTATATCTGTGAATTTATGTGCTGCTGAGTTTAGGCAAATTAGAGGAAACTAGAAAGAAACCCATGAAGAGGGAAAAAAAAAGAGTCTTTACTAGAGGGAAGTGGGGAGGATAGTGCAGCAATAGACATGCAAGTATAAAGGGGGAGAGTTGAGGTTGGATATAATTGGGATGGGGTTGTAGGATGGCTTAAGGGATAGAAGGGTTTGCTTCACCAACCTAGCAATTTGATTTAGATACCCAGAACCTGAATAAAGGGAGGAGAGAACTAAATCCACTAAATTCGCCCAAGAGCTGCAATTAAATGCTGTGGTATGTCCGCCCTCCACACCCTACTTCACACAAGCAAACATACTCACAAACACACTAGCAGCACTATTGAAAAATGGGTAAGAATGTAAGGAGATAGAAGAAAAGAATGGGAAGGGGAGAGGATGAACCAAAATTAAATACATATGAAAATGACAGAATGAAACGTCTTACTTTCTACACTAAATTAGGAGCCAGAGCTAGTGCATGAATGTAGGGAAACAGAGGCTTCCAGACTACTGGAAGTTTTCACATGTGAAATTGTGGCAATTTGGGCATCAAGCACCAGATCCATGCCAACTCATACAAGATGTGAGCTTAGCAAGAGAAATGGGTGAGGAACTGGCTAAATACAAGACTGAGTACTGTTGGCTTAAGAAGAGTATGCCTTACTATATATTTCTAGATGTGCTGACCAGACTCCAGTGGATAAATCTGCACAGAATGATATCTGGTTTCAAAAACTTGACTGAATAGGACTTAACTTGGATGATGTAATGCATGAGTTCTGATTTGAGGTTGGGGCAACGTGGGGAGGGAGGTTGATTAGGAACTGTTGCATGAAATATGCAAATGTTCAATATTTAAAAATATGTTTTGAAGTAGAAATGAGAATATTTGAATTGAAAAAAGTGTCGTGAGCAATCCCATGATATTAGACATTATGGGGAATGTACAGAGAAATAGGTTAGTTTCTGTATATCTTCCATGGGTAAATTGAGAGGGAAATTTAGGATATGCACACTGAGACAAATTTCTAAGGAAAAATAATGTCTTACATGCTTAAGCCTATTAGTTTTTTGAAACTATCTGGAGAGTTTATAAATATGTTTAGTGGTAAAAATATGCTACAATAACTTGTAGGAAATGTGCTATGTGTTCTGGATTTCGTGTTGATACTCATACATGGTGTACTATTTTCAGGCTGTGACATTGGTTATAGATTAATTACACACCATTATTGCCACACATTTAAGGGAGATCCTGTTACATTTTCCTAATAACTACAGGGACAGAGGTTAAGGATACCCATTTTAAAATTAAGCAACTTGAGTTTTGATGAAATACCTATAAAAAGAAGCTGCACTTGGAACATAAAATGGTCTGATTATTATAGTCCTAAGCATTTTTCTGAAGGTCGCAGAGAACCACTGAAGTCGAGCTTGGGACCAAACTTCATAAAGTATTATTTAAAGAACAGTAAGGAAATTTTGGTTATCTTATGTGGATCAATGTTATATATCAAGCAATAATAAGCAAAAGAATATAATTAAGAGATTACTATAGTATATACTATATTATATCAAGATTGAAATATTTAGTATGTTATAATTAAGGCAGTAGTAATATGTAAACTAGATATAAATCCAATAATCTATGAAAAATATGTGAAAATAGCAATACTGTAAGAAGACAAATAAGGTATAAATTATAAATATGAAAGGATTTGCATTTTTTACATTTTTATAAAACATTACCTTGACATAGTATTTATAACATTTTCATATAAGTGTCATTGACTGATTCAGTAATCATATGTAAATGAAAAACGATAATGCCATCATAAGTTTCTATGAGCGAGATAAGACTTGAAAATTAAAAATGCTTGATAAGGTGAGAATGATGGATCATGCCTTTAATTATAGCACTCAAGAGGCAGAGGCAGGGAGAGCATTTTGACATTAAGGACAGCTGGGACTACGGAGATATCCTGTTAAAAATTTAAAGTTTGTTCCAAGCTTATGAAGAGACTCTTGGAGATTTTAATAGGGGCTGCATTGAATCTGTATATTAATTTGGGTAGAACTGGACATTTTTACTATATTAAATTTTCCAATCCATGAGCGTGGGAGGTCTTTCCATCATCTAATGCCTTCTTAAATTTCCTTCTTCAGGAGTTTGAAATTTTTGTTGAAGAGATCTTTAGTGTCTTTGGTTAGGTTTGTTCCTAGGTATTTTATTGTTTTTGATGCTATTGTGAGTGGGAACTTCTCCTTGTATTCTCTTTTCAGTTGCTTGTTGTTGGTGTAAAGAAAGGCTACTGATTTTTCTAGGCCAATTTTTTTTTTATGTGCAACTTTACTGAAACTCTCAATCATTTCTAGGAGTTTTCTGTTGGAGTTTATAGCATCCCTTAAAAAATCATTAAATTTGAAAAGACAAAAAATCATTAAATTCGTATAGAAAAACAAAAGACCCTGAATAGCCAAAGCAACCCTGAGTGAAAAGAGCAATATAGGGGGGATCTCTACATCAGACTTCAAACTATACTATAGGGCTATAGTCATGAAAACAGCTCTGTACTGGCACAAAAACAGACTTGTAGACAAATGGAACAAAACTGATGATCCAAATGAGCACATACAATTTTACCCACCTCATATTTGACAAGGGGGTCAAGAAGACACAATGGAGGAAAGGCAGCATCTTCAGCAAATGGTGTTGGCAAAACAGGATCACCACTTGTAGAAGAATAAAGTTAAACCCTTACATTTCGCCCTGTACAAAAATTAACTTCAAATTGATCATAGACCTAAATGTGAAACCCAAAACTCTGAAGACGATAGGAAAAAAAAACTTGGCAGCAACCTAAAAGACCTAGTAGTAGGAAAAGATTTTCTAAATGAGACAGCAGTTGCACAGGAAATATGGTTTACTATTGACAAATGGGACCTCAATAAATTCAAAAGCTTCTGTACAACAAAAGAAACAATCAAGGAAGTCAAGAGAAAACCCACAGAATAGGAGGAAACCTTCACAGCTGATACATCTGACAAAGCATGCATTTCCAGAATATATAAATACTCAAAAAACAAAGAAGTACGAAAACAAATGACCTACTCAAAAGATGGAGTAAAGAGCTGAACAGAGACTTCACAAGTGAGGAATTAGAGATGGCTGAGAAACATCTTAAACAGTGTTCAATGTTGTTAATAATTAAGAAAATGCAAATTAAAACCACTTTAAGATATCACCTCACTCTGATAAGACTGGCTAAGATGAAGAAAACAAATGATACCAAATGCTGGGGAGGTTGTTGGGAAAGGGGAACACTAATTCACTGCTTGTGGGAATGTAAACTTTATGGAAAGCAGTGTGGAGAACCCTTAAGAGAATCAAAATGAGCTTGCTACCTGACCCACTCATACCAGTCCTGGATATATACACAGAAGACTCATCTTATCGCAGATACAGGCACAGCCATGTTTATTGAAGCCCTCTTCACAATAGTGAAGAATTGGAACCAACCCAATTGCCCCTCAACTGACAAGTGGATAGAGAAAATGTGGTACATCTGCACAATGGAGTTCTATGCAGCAGTAAAGAAAGATGACATCATGAAATTTTCAGGTAAATGGATGGAACTAGAAGATATAATGTTGAGCGAAGTATCACAGTTCCAGAAAAACAAACTATGAATGGTATCCCTCATCTGTGGATGCTAGCAACAATAACCTAGTTGTAAGGCAAATTAAGCGATCTTAATGTTATATTCCTCGTGATCTGAAAACAACTGTGCTCTTTTATTTTGAATCCCTTAACAGGTTCTGGAATTAAGCTACCATTTATTTTCAGACTTAGGCAGTTTTGGTATATCGTTGGAGGGTATGTATGCACAAAATCAAAAGAATGAGGGGGGAAAAACTAGCTTGTCATGACATTATGTCTAACCACAGTACATATCTTATGGGAGTGCTTCTTAGTATTTCTTATACAAGGCTATTTGAGCTTTTGTCCCAGCCTTTTCTAAAATAGTATACAGTAGTCAAAAGTATCAGACTGCTGTAACTTAGCCTTTCTGGATACTTGACTACCATACTTAAGGCCCATGCTAATTTGTCCGAGAGACTTAAGGGATGACATTGTTCCTTTCCCTCAGAGGTCAACTACGTCCCAGGGGACTATGCATGGGGGTATCTCTTGAAATGTCCTGCAAATGTGAGTCACCAGTCTTCCTGTGCAGGGAGGTCTTGGAAATCCATTAATGGGACTGCAGCCAGTGTCCAGTCTATAAAGAGGAAAGTCTGTTCATGCTTCAAAAAGGGAAGCCTAGTCTAGCAGGACCTGACTTTGTTCTCCAGTGGATGGAACTGGTAAATGAATATCCAAAAGGAACCAGGGGCTCCCCCCCTAAAAAAAAAACACCTGATGACTAGATCCTCAACTGACTTTAAGAAAACAAAAACCTTGGTTAATCTGGGCTAACAGTGTGGCTTTAAGCATCCAAAAGGAAAGTATAACCAGAAATAAATAATTAGTAAGGCCTGAGAAGTTGTATTTCAGGTATAAAACTTTAGATATTAGTAAAAAGAAAAATAAAAGAGCACTATTGTTTTGCCTGTCTTACTAGCAAGGACAGCTACCAGGATGCTGCCACTGCTTTTGCCATCCTTCATATATATATGAGGACACAACTTTTCAGGTTTTCAACCTTCCAAAATGGACTGAAGACTGATGTCTGTCCAAGAATCCTCCAAACCTTCAGTGCAAGATAGGGACTGCTGAGACATCTAGCTTGTAGACTGAGCTACTACTGGGGTTTCCACTTTTTCAGAGTATAGACTGCCATTGTTGGACTACCCAGGCGGTATCATGGAGACCAGTACAGGATGATCAAGACAGGATGTGATGCTTATTGGACCTCATTTGGTGACCATGGGAAGGGAAAACCCAATGTGGAGCACAAGGGCAGGACTGAGGTTGTTTGGGCTTGCCAAGGAGGTGCCTTCAAACATCACATCTTTCAGCCTAATAGTAAAAAAAAAAAAGAAATCATAAGGTGAAGATGATAAAAGATATATGTGGCATGCATATATGCATATTTTGGAATGATGCAGATTGTAAAGAACAACAACAACAAAAGACTGGGTCAAAGAACTGACTAAAACAGTGAACTGCTTAAAAGAGTAAACTTCTGCAACAAAAATTTTAAAAGAGACTGAGTAAAAGATGAAAAACACGTTTGGCAGAATGCATGATCTCTGGTGAGGGTGGTGGGCAAGGAACAGGTAATGGGTCTAGACTTTATTGGAAATTTTGTACGAAATGCACAAAGCTTCAGTAAAAATTGCCTTTAAAATTTAAAGTTTGATGAGAACATAAATATTAAAGTTGTAGGGATACTAATTGTGAGAGGGAAAATAATCTCTAAAATATGAATTTTAATATTTATCAGTTCCTAAATCGATAGAATACACTAATCTCATCACATTTTGCAGACAAATACTGGTAGCAAAGGGCATAACCCTGACAAGCAGATATGGGATCAATATCAAGAATTCATTTGGGGGTATCAGATCTAATGTTGAGCTCCTTACATTTGGAAATGAGTTTTTTAAATTGCTAGGTGAAAAATGTTGGGACTATGTTTCAACATATGGGCACAAGCAAGAACTTGGCACCAAAGGCAATGAAACCAAAAAATCAATGAATGGAATCTCATGAAACCAAAAACTTCTTTACAACCCCCAAAAACCAAAACAAAAAACAAACAAACAAACAAACAAACAAAAATCAGTGGAAGAGCCAGCGCAATAAATGGGAGAAAAATTTTGCCAGCCGTTCATCCAAAAGAACATCAGTATCTCGAGTACACAAATAATTTAGAAAGTTAAATATTGAGGGGATAGAGAAGTAAATTAAAATGGGCTAAAGAATAATCATCGTGCATATATGCTTTATACATATATTCTTCTTTATACATATATGTTCTTCTCTGGAAGTCTTGAAGTTTATGTAGACAAAGAAAGAAATGCAAATAAAAATATGATTTCCTCTGAGTATAAATGTAGAAACCGGAAATGAAAGGAAACATAATATTTGTGTTTCTGAGTCTGACTTTTTTATACTTATTGTGATAATCGCAAATTAAATCTATATCCTGGAACATCACACATGTTTATTCTTCTTGGAATTTATTTTTTACTTTAAGCCAAGTATGAATTGGGAATTTGAATGAGATTAGAAATGAGCAATAATCTGTCCTAAAATATATCTTGTTTCTAATTCTGCATGTCCTTTGTTTTTAAATCAATAAATAATACAAATACTTCAATGAATAACATGCTACTCATTATCACAAATTTTATTTAAGGTTTATAAATAGTGACTATATTCCTAATACCACAGGGAAATTACCTAATATATTTTGCAGTCACATTCAGACTCTCTTCTTTCTCAACACTCTTACTTGCACTTTTCAGATTTTACAGTATTATTCATATTTATCAATTTTTGAATACCAATGAAAAGATAACTATAGTTTCAGATTATATGTAAACATTATATAGGCATCTCAGAAATGCTCGGTAATTTCTACACTGAATGCAGAGGAGTACTTAAATAAATAAACACAGGATTATTTTCTATATAGACTGTGAATGAATGTCTGATGGCTTGTTTGAGCTGCACTGGTTTGATGTAAATAACAGTGTTTAATCATTTCTTTACATAATTTGTTGCTCACTACATTTGTGCAAATAATTAATTTGTCATATTGAAGGAGTGAAACTGTCCCCTGAGTGTAGACTAGTATGTTATTTTTGATGAGAAAAAATAATGAAGTTTTGTGTTTTCTGAAAGAAGTGCTTCAATTGCAACCTTCAAGACATGATGAGAAACTTAATAGCCTTATTAGTTTTGTCACATTGACTTTGCTACTATCATTTGCTGACTACTGAAATCACAGTCAAATATACAGATGGGTTTGTGAGTGCTTTTATAGTAAAAGAAATCATCCACATTTTAAAATTTATCTTTACTAATAGAAAATGAATAACAACACATCCTATATGTTTGATTATACATATTTCTTATGATACATAAAAAGCAAAGCATGCATTACTTCACGCACCCCACACACAAACACACACACATACACACACACACACACACACATGCTAACTGATTTCAGTAGATTTTTGAGATATGTGTCAATTTCCAGATATGCTATTTCTGTAAAATTGTACAAGTGGTCATTTAAATAAAGCAATAAAATGTCTATTTGTAGTCTATGCAATTTTTATTATATCCTCATGTATGTATAGCTTTTACCACTCATAAAAATATTTTTGTTTTTAATTACCTTCACCTGAGCAACCTTCTGTAACAAATTAATAACTTAGGGATTGTGAGTCTTCAGAGATTTCCAATGTACAGAGAGCAGGTTAAAGAGTTGGAAATAAGTTACAGTCAAAATTCAGAGTAGTTACCTTGGTTTTGCCAGCCCTGACTGATACATCTACAAAGCAACTCCTACTCCTAAAGATTAGGAAACATTGTGGAAGAGGGGGTGGAAAGATTCTATGGGGCAGAGGAGTAGGATGCCTGTTGTTAGATAGTTCTTCTAGAGATGACAAGGAAGGTGCATTCAGGTAGACTATAGGTTATCCAAAACAAATTGCTTATCCCTGAAATCATGAACCTAAATAAAAGGGAACCATTTTATATATATATATTATATTATCTATATCTCTCTATATTATATATATCTCACAATAATAATTAAAGAAATAATGAAATTGAGAGTAAGTGGAGGGATATTTTAGCGGAATTAGGCATATAAGTGATGTAAATGTAGCACTCATATAAAAAATTCTTAAAAAAAATCAAAAAATCAAAAAATTCCTTCAATTACCTCATGTGTTTTAGTGGCTCAATGTTTCAACTTACAAAAGAAGATATATTTCTTCTAGCATATTTTATTATATTATTGTTGAAGCTGTAACCTGTGTAACTATATTAACCAGTATAAAATTCAAATATTGTAATTTTATTCAAATTTAATTATAACTTTATATTTCATAATAATATATTCAATATTTGATATGATAAACTAGTTTGAACAGTTTATAACTTCATTGGTAGTGAACTAGGTGGATTTCTTGGTTTCCTTATTATTTTTTATTGATTTGCTTTCATACTTACAATTTCATGATAAATGGAAATGTCATTAATTAAGCAAACATTTTGATTACCAAATTTTTATTAACATGCATTTAATATTTATACTACATTTACTGTTATATACTTTAAACAATACCATAGATGACATTTATTATTTATTTAAATAAAATTGCATTAAGTAATTTAAAAATTTTAATTCATGTATTATCCATACTATAACTATTAAATAGTGATCAATTTACATTGTAATCATTTTCAGAAACTTGAGGGAAAACACTTTTGCACATTTTTATCATGAAAGATCAAAAAAATTAAAGTTAGGTGTTCTTACTTTAATAATGGTAACTCTGAAGCAAAATATTGGCAATTTTATTCTACTGTTATAGATAACTTTGCTTTGAGATTTGATAATAGTAAACACTTTTTTTCAGTTCAGTGAGAGAGTTTTATTCAAGTCTCTAAGTAACTTCCTGTCTTCTGCACAATAACTTGCTAACAAATGCTAGCATTTTACCTTTAAAAATACCTTTCTGCTTTGATGGAAATTTCTGAAAGATGTTTTCCTTTTTACTGCACAAAGAAGTGACATTAAACAATTTAGATGTCTCACATTGTTTCCTGAGCACTGTGTATTCTATTTATTTAAGTACTTTGTAGTATTGTCCATGGATAAGCATTTTTAAATGTATGTCAGTTCCTAGAGATCTAAAGCATTTTAACTAGGAAAATTCTTGATATTTTATATAACTACTTGAGATACATGAAATTATTTTAATATTTCTTGGTAATTGTTAACAGACTTCAGAACTGTATGAATTGAAATATTCTTCTTACTCTAAATGAATTTTTTATTTTTGCATATAACATGAAGGAAATTTAATATGTGGAACATCTTCACATTTTAAATCCTACAACATTTTAAAATATATTTTGTGAATAAATACAATACATTAAGACCCCTCTTTAAAATAGTCATCATGGGGCTGGAGGCCTAGCGGTTAAGAGCGCCGACCGCTCTTGCAGAGGACCCGGGTTCGATCCCCAGCACCCACATGGCAGCCCAGAACCATCTGAAACTCCAATTCCAGGAGAACTCCAGTTCCAGGGGAATCCGACACCCTCTTCTGACCTCCGCGGCATTGCACGACACGGGTGCACAAATTTGCATGCAGACAGTACATTCATAGACATACAGAAATAAATAAAAATTAATAAAAAACATTAAAATAGTCATTATTTCCCTTTTGGTAGATGATATTCTATACATGAGAAACAAACAAACAAAAAAAACTCCACAAGAAATTGCCTAATAAATATTTTCAGCAAAGTAACAGGTTTCAAAGTAACATACCCTAAACATGTAGTGTTCCTATGTATCAAACACAGACTGAGAAAGAAATCAGGAGAAAAAAATAAACTTATTCACAATACCCTCAAAAATACCTTGAAATAAAATAACCAAGAAATGAATGGCTGTTGGGCCTGATAGAGCATGCCTTTAATTCAAGCACTCAGAGGCAAAGGCAGGGGGATCTCTGTGAGTTCAAGGCCAGCCTACTCTCCACAGTAAATTCTGAGCCAGCTGGGACTAAAGGGAGTCCCTGTCTCAAAAAAACAAACAAACAAAAAAAGAAGTGAATTGTATATAAAATGAACAATTTTAGACACTGAAGTTATATACTGACGAAGTTATCCAAAGAACAAGAGCTTTCCTAGGACATATATGGTAGGATTAATATTGTGAAAATAGCCATCCTACCAGAAGCAATCAACAGCATCAACATAATCCCTATAAAAATTACAATTCAGTGGGAAGGGGGGATGGATGGGAAAGGGACACGGGTGTATATTCGATTAAGGCATATTTAATTGACATGAGCTCAGCAAGTACCCAGTTTCACCTAGACACTGTCTACAGGATACATGGTGTTTTAGGACTTAGTAAAAGTAAATATGTGTATATTAAACAACATTGGTTTACAGACTCTGATAAAAACGGTAATGCATCTGAGTTAAATGTAGATATATAGATATAAATTCGCTGTTGTCTCACATTGTTTTCCACAAAATCTGTAGAGCAATAACTTGGGATTGTCACTACAAAATGTTCTTATAATTTCTTCTGTTGTACGGTACCACCTAGTAGCATTCTCTTTCAGATGATTTTAACATAAAAATTTAGAGTTTGCTTCCCAAGTTTAATCATCATATAGGTCACCCACAACATGGGTTAATTTGATGAATCATGGGGTGAATTTGTGACTGTCTGTGCCTTTGATTCCACCCTATAGTTATGTATAAAAAAACTGTCTTCTGGAAACTCATGGGTCAAAAAAAACCTAAAATAAAAATAGGGGTATACGGATAGATATGAAACCCTTTTCGTCAAAAAACCTTGCACTCAAATCTTAAAACTAACAACGGAAAAAAAGATATGTTTGTTCCAACAGAACGAAATGTCACCAACTTAATGGTGAGAAAGAAAAATACAGATTTGCATTGAGTATGATGTACCAAAAGTGGCACTGAAAGTTTGGCCCGTCTAAACATTGAACGGAAGAAAAGCATCAGACTGATACAGGCATCAAAACCCAATGTGGATCCTACTTATAACAAATATTTATAATGAGTCCTAATGAAAACTTACCTTCTAGGTGCCACAGTGTTTTGATATGAGAGAATTTCTGCCTTCCCCCCCATAGAACACGGAGAAATATGACGATGATGAGGTCGTTCTCCAACTGTAAATGCGCAAATATCTATGAGTAGGTCGAGGTTAATCCTGGAACACAAACTGTTCAGCCTGAAAGAAAGAGCCAGAATGACCCAGAGAAGTTTCAAGAGCCTCCAGAGAGAGTTGGTATGTTTTTTACTCTCATCCACTGTTGCCCTTTTCTAGCCTAGGAAACAACCTGCGGAAGAGGGGGGGGGGGGGGGGGTGGTGAAGTAAAGGCTCCGCTTCGGGGTGAATGGTGAAACTACAGCGATGTAGTCTGGACACTCATTTAAAAAAAAAAAAAAAAAAAAAAAAAAACATTGTCACCCCCATTGGATGGTGGGCTTGTGGGGGTTTGGGCACAAAAATCTGTAGATTGGTTTTGCACGAAGGAGGGAGGCTTGTACTCATGGATTCTCACTTATAGCTAAAAAAAGGAAAAAAAAAAATAAAAAACAGAGAAGATTGCAAGACAGTTATGGCAGAATACCTGATCTCGGATGGGGTGGGGATGGGTGGGGAGGGGGTGGGGGGGAAGGGAAGAAAGGGAAATAAACAATGCCTGATCTGAATTGGAAAATGGTGTCCGAAATGCAAAAGCATCAATAAAAAAATTTAAATTAAAAAAAATAAAAAAATAAAAAATTACAATTCAGTTCCTCAGGGAAATGGAAGAATTCTAACCCTTTCATATATAAAAACAAAAGATCCAACGTACCTTAGGCCCAATGCTAAACAATAATACTTAATAGATGGTTTAGAATTATAATTCTGATTTCCCTTATGATAAAGACTCCATAGTAATATAACTCGCCAAAAAACAGCAAATAGGTTGACCCATAGTGTAGAAGAAAAACAAAAACCTTTACCTACCTGATACATTGACAAACATTCAAAACCCATATCGGGTAAACCTTAAATTCTTCTAAACTACTGGAGTTGGCGAAAGTATTGAATAAAATACCTAAAAGAAGAAAACTGTTCTCTTTCACCCTATACCTAATGCCAGTACAAATATGTAAAATATCCCAATGTTAATCAACAAAGTCTTTAATTTCTACATGAGAGTGTAAGGCCTACACTTCAGGACACAATGTCAGGTAAGATATTGATCTATTGAATTCTAGCTTCCCAAGAAATAGGATAAAAAATCAGCAAGTAGAAGTTCATAAAATTACAAATTGTTACACTGTAAATGAAACTGTTAATCTACTGAAGAGGCAGATTGCAAAATTGGAATAACCCTTTGCCTAATATACATCTGATAGATTAGTTACTATTGGAGACAAAAATTTCAAGCAATAAAACTCAGAAAAACAACAAATATGTTTAAAAAAAACAGATAGTTATGGAAACTCCAACAGGAATGTTTCCAAAAGAAGAAATAAGTTCAGGTTCATGGCCATTGGGAACAGGGAAACAACGTGTTATGGGGATTGGATGGACCAGTGGATAGACCCAAACCGAAGGACATTTAGGGACACAATCAATCTCTATAGACCACATATATAACTACATATATAGGGGAAGTATGGATAGTGGAGGTGATCAAAATATGATCGATTATTTTGTATGAAAATCACAAAAATTCAGAAAAATAAAATTAAAAGACATTTCTGGAACATAATTGTTGATATAATCAGTTTCTGCCCCTTTCTCTAAGGTGGCATTCGGATTTGCAACGTTAGAGACCAATGACAGAGAGCCACAACTGATTCCACAAATGCAGAGAATAAGGTCTGCTTTATACCCACCTCCAACTAATGTGCTTAGATGAATATACAAAGAACTAGAACAACAAGANCTGTGGGGGTTTGGACACAACAGCCTGTAGATTGGTTTTGCACGAAGGATGCTTGTACTCATGGATTATCACTTATAGCTAAAAAAGGAAAAAAAAAATAAAAAACAGAGAAAGATGCAAGACAGTTATGGCAGAATACATGATCTGGGATGGGGTGGGGGTGGGGGGGAAGGGAAAGGGAAAAATGCCTGATCTGAATTGGAAAATGATGTACGAAATGCACAAAGCATCAATAAAAAAATTAAATTAAAAAAAATAAAAAAAATAAAAATTACAATTCAGTTCCTCAGGGAAATGGAAGAATTCTAAAACTTCATATATAAAAACAAAAGATCCAACGTACCTTAGGCAATGCTAAACAATAAATACATTAATAGAGGTAGTACTAATTCTGATTTCAACTTATGATAAAGAATCATAGTAATATTAACATCCTGCCAAAAAAGCAAATAGGTTGACCAATAGTGTAGAAGAAAACAAACCTATAACTACCTGATACATTGACAAAAATTCCAAAAACACATATCGGGTAAAAATAAATTCTTTAACTACTGGAGTTGGAAGAATTGAATAAATACATGAAAAGAATGAAAACTGTTCTCTTTCACCCTATACCTAATGCCAGTACAAATATGTAAAATATCCCAATGTTAATCAACAAAGTCTTTAATTTCTACATGAGAGTGTAAGGCCTACACTTCAGGACACAATGTCAGGTAAGATATTGATCTATTGAATTCTAGCTTCCCAAGAAATAGGATAAAAAATCAGCAAGTAGAAGTTCATAAAATTACAAATTGTTACACTGTAAATGAAACTGTTAATCTACTGAAGAGGCAGATTGCAAAATTGGAATAACCCTTTGCCTAATATACATCTGATAGATTAGTTACTATTGGAGACAAAAATTTCAAGCAACTAAACACCCAGAAAACCAACAATATGTTTAAAAAACAGATTATGGAACTCAACAGAATGTTTCAAAAGAAGAAATAAGTTCAGGTTCATGGCCATTGGGAACAGGGAAACAACGTGTTATGGGGATTGGATGGACCAGTGGATAGACCCAAACCGAAGGACATTTAGGGACACAATCAATCTCTATAGACCACATATATAACTACATATATAGGGGAAGTATGGATAGTGGAGGTGATCAAAATATGATCGACTATATTTTGTATGAAAATCACAAAAATTCAGTAAAATAAAATTAAAAGACATTTCTGGAACATAATTGTTGATATAATTCAGTTTCTGTCCCTTTACTCTAAGGTGGCATTCGATTTGCAAAAGTTAGAGACAATGACAGAGAGCCACACCTGTTCAAAATGCAGAGAATAAGTGTCTGCTTTATACCCACCTCCAACTAATGTGCTTAGAGATGATACAAAGAACTAGAAACAAGATGAATAAACTCATGCTTCTGTCTCTACCATGGAAATGTGGACTCTACAATTCCATTCAACAGGATCCATTAAATTAAAATATTCACACCTCTCGTGGAGTTTTTCATGCATGGAAAAGAGGCATAACCAGAAGAGGACATATACATCTTGCTACTTTGGATGAGATCTACATTGAATTTCATTATTGCAATGATTTTGTGTAATATGACAAACTGTTTTTTGGAATTCACTATTTCTTTAATGGCAAAATTATTTGTTTAAATATATAAATTTTTAGGAATTCCAAAAATGCATATACTTTATTTCCATCCCTAACTATCCCCTTGTACTCTATCATATTCTACCACTCCTTTCCTCTCAGTATCCTGATCTTTAATTATTATTGTTATATCATTATTATATTCATATATATCATACTGAGTCCATATAATGATGCTAGTATGGGTATTTATTTATAGCTGAGCCCTTGTGAATGGATGATCTATCAAGGGGTTAATCCCTGGAGAACTCTTAATACTTCCTCTCTCTGCCATTGACTGCCAGCAGCTATTCATCTAGAATCGCAATCCTTTTATCTTTCCTATATCCATGTTGACATACCAGTTGCTATTATCATCATGAAGTTCTTGTTCAGGCAACCACATTGATATATTTCACGGTTGCAGCTTCCCATAGTGTCTGGAAGATACTATCTAGTAAGAAGAACACCAGACCTCTGGTTTATATAGTACATCAGGCCCATCGTCCACATTAATTGTGAAATTTTTGTGAAGTAAGGAAGGGTAGATTCCTTAACACTTGATTTTATTTTTGATATGAATATGTATGCCAAAATCAGTTGTAGGTCTGAGGAATCAAAACTGAAAGTAGCTTCTATATCCCCATTTATATTTATAGTACATTCTGAGGTAAGGATAAAAGTATTATCACTTATAATTATTATGAATATAAATTTGTTTTTAATTACCTAGCTCTGTGACTCCAATATTATACCAGAAGTGATTTTCACAGTTTGAGCACCTGTCAGTTTTGTCCTTTCCATTTTCAAAATGCTTCAAAATATTCTGTGGAGAGTCCATCACCATTAATTGCTCTAGCTATTCCTTAAGGCATAAAATATTGAAATTCATGTCATTTAATTAGTTCTTGATGGTGTGTCTTGATTATTTTGAGAACATGTACTTTTCATAGTCTTTGTCATATAATCCCTTCCACACAGTTAAACCTTTAAATGATCTGTGTTTTGTATGTTGTAGGTTTCTGAGGATCTTCCTCATTGTCAATTTGCTCTAGCTTTGGGGAGATTTACTCAGTTTTATTCTATTATAGGAGGGCTTCTTCATAGGCTCTGTTGGCAAGGTTCGTGTTGCCATCAGTGTCAATTTGCTTTTGTTTTCATATAAGTTTCTTCTGCAGACTTCTGCTTTAAGTACATCGATATGGTCATGAGTATTGTAAAAAGTGAGCATGTATCCACTCACTTAATTTTCATGTTTACAATATAATATTCTCTCCTTCAAATTTTCATAGTGTAGCAACCACAACCAATAACACTGTGTTTGACCTCTCCAAGGGAAAAAAATAAGTCTGGTGTGCTTGACACTGAGATGAAGGAATATGAACATCTGTATAAATTGAACAAGGAACCTGCTCTACGTTTTAAATTGCACAATTTTCTTGATTCACTGTTATCTATACTTTTTGAAGTACTCGGAATTGATGGTTCTGCAGAATTTTGACACATGGTTTGTATTTTTCAAGAGAAATTAGTTTGCTTTACTATAATAGCTGTGTCAATGAAAACCAAGACGATGTCTTTAGTCATTATTTTAGCCAGTAAATAAACATTCGCTAAGTGGAAAAATATGGAGAATCCGGTGTGTAAGCATACACTTATGATCTTCAAACATTTCTGAACTCAGGATTCCAAGCCAGGAGGGAGGTAAGTTCTGTGTCTGCACAGGTAACGTAGTTAGATCCTGTCTAAAAACGATGGAAAGATGAAAGGAAGAAAGGAAGAAAGGAAGGAAGGAAGGAAGGAAGGAAGGAAGGAAGGAAGGAAGGAAGGAAGGAAGGAAGGAAAGAAGGGAGAGAGGGAGGGAGAGAAGGAGGGAAGGAAAGAATGAAGGAGACATTAAAGAAGAAAGATAAAAGGGAGGGAGAATATTTATAGGATACAAAGTAAAAATGTTAATACTTGTATTTTTTGAGTGAACTGTAAAAATTTACGATTGCATTTTATATTTTCCTGTAAATTTGATATATAAATATTTTACTGTTGGTTACACAATTCCAAAACAGTGTAATTGCTGTATTTCAATTCAAGTTAATGTAATTTCTCCTTAAAGTATCAAAAATGGTTGTCACAAAATAAAACCTAATAATATATTGCCAAACTGCTCCCCCAAATAGTAATAAATGTACATTTAAGCTTCCATTTTTTATTAATCATGAAGCTTCTAAATTAAACAAAAACAATTTAAGTTTAAATCCATAATATTCTACCAAATACTTTTATGTTTGAGGCTACTTATCCAGAATGGAAAAAAAATAGAGAAAAATAAAACACAAATACAGTTACTATATTTTGTATCTAAAGGGAATAACTGAAAATTCCCAAATATCATATCCAGTTGCCAATAATTTTATTAATAAATAATTCCAAGTGTTAATGTATTTTATTTTGTCAAGGTAGGCATCTAAGATCAAAGGCCATGGGAAATATTTGTAAATTATTGACAGTTGAAAGAGAGGACATTGATTACTCTTTCTACTTTCCACTTTTCCTTCCAATGCTAATATGATATTTTTGTGTCTGTGTGATTTCAATTTTTTTATTTCACTCACTGCAGAATACTGAGCACCACACAAAGACTAAAGTGTAAGCACTTCTGTTACAAAGTGTGGAGAAATTATCAAATGTAAAAAACAAACACATGGAAACCAGGATAGTAGTTTGGAAGAGAAGATAATACAGGAGGGTTGATCACCCACATTCTGCCAAAGCATAAGTGCACAGGCTTGAAAAGAGCCAAGGGAGATTTCTATCTTCTGCCTTCCTTTTGGCAGTTTTCACTGGCGGCCATTCCTCAGCCTCTAGTTCACACTCAGAGTTGGCTTTGTTAGAGTTGGGTTTCAAACTTGTGGTCTCCTATCCCTACCTCCAAGTGAAGCCTGGGGTTTTAAATATTTTAAGCAGAGCTAAGTGTGTAAGATCCATTAATTTTTCCTAAGTATTTATTAGAGATGTTTTTGAAAAAGTAATTACCCAATTTTGATTTACATTAGCATAAAGCTTAAAGGCTTAACAAGGAACTACTAATTTAAAATATGTTCATAAGATTTTTTTTTTTTTTGAGACAGGTTCTCATGTAGTCCAAGTTGTCTTCAAACTTCATCTTCCTGACTTTACTTCCCAAATGCTGGGATTACAGACATACACTGCCCTCCCCAGCGTAGTAAAGTTAAAATATCACAATTTTTCAAGAGCAGTTAAGTAACAAGGTAAACAACATCCTCATCTCAACAGGTAATTATCACTGATAATTACAGCAGATAAGACATCTTATTCAGTGGGAAAAAAGGGCCTACTAATGTATGTGTACACAGTGTAATGAAAATGCTGTAATTATGATTTTACAGTATGGTAATTTGAATAGTGCCAAGTGTTTTCTCCTTTCTTCAGATGGGAAAATCCTTTGAAAATCACTTGAAGCCTGGTCAAAAATGACCATTTCCCCCCCCCCCCCAGATCATTCTGTTGCCTTCCAGATGAGATACAAGGAGATTTCAGCCTTTCAGAGAGGACACTCCAGCTATCATGATCTCATCTACAGGAGAATGTTGGTGGCAATCACACAGCAGGAATGAAGAAGCTGGTTCTTCATGGAATAGCTATCCCATATGCCTACTTCTGCTGCTACCATTGGCTCTCCTGTGTTGAAATACACACCTAAAGCTGACCAGATTCTGAATGTTCAGCTTCAACTTTGACCAATGTTTCCTGAAGGTCAAAACCAGAGTTCTGTGCAAGAACCTTGGGAATAATGAGCAAGGCATCTACAAACGCCTGGACTCCAAGCTGCAAGCTATGCCCTGCCCTTCACACTGGGCTTGTATTTAATCGGGACTTCTACCATGGCCACTTCTACTGCACCAGCACCTGGGACAACACGACCATCATTAATAACATTTTTGATAGCTATTAAACCATCTCTTATTGCATCCTTGATTTGAGTCAGTGTGTGCTTATTTGGTCCTTTGACGAGTAATGTGACAGAATGTGGATGTTATATTTCTCAATAAAGGTGAACTTCTTTTCTCCCAGTGTATATTCATATACAAGCCCTATGTGGCCCAGACAATCAGGATTCAGGTCATCAAAGGAATTCAGAGCTACCCCACTTCAAGCAAGAGTCAGCCTCTCCATATTTCTCATCTTCGCTCTATGGAGAGCCACTATGCCTTCTTTAGCCAGGGCACCTAAGGATAAGGTGTCAATTACCTTTTGATTAACAACAATAAATCCTATATCTGAATCACCACAGATTTTCTTTTTTAATTCTACTATTTTTTAACTCTGTCTTCAATGAATTCTCGTTCAGGTTTTACTAGTTTTTCTTCTGCACTCTTGTAAAAAAAAAAAACCAGAATTCACTTCTGTATTCTCATATTCTAAGGACACATTGCATGTGAGGATGTATGCATTTTCTACTCTTTTCTTCATTATCAGGATGCCGTGCTCCATGATCCAAAACCAGCCGTTTGATTAAGCTTTCAGACATATGCTTCATTTCCATGATTTCAACCATGGAGAGGTCAATGGGCTCATCTTTTTTTTTAATGGCCAAAATGGAATCTACTATAGTCTCTGTTAGGACACCTGCAAGCTGAGCATGAACTTTAGTTCTTAGAGATGTTCTGGCCACATCGATAAGTGTTTCTCTCTGTCCATCTCTCTGCTTACTTTAATTTGTTCCAAAACCTGGAGGGCCTTTTCCTTTGCAGCTTCAAAAATTTCAGTTATTATTCTGTGATGAAGACCCTCAGAGATGTAGAAGTTCGCCTGTTTCAGCAGCTCCCTAATAATAAGGACTTTGGAAGTAATACCATCACCAGTTATGTCATCCTGGGCTGTGGCTGCTTTTGCTATTAAGGAGGCTGTTGGGTGTTGAATTTGCATTTCATGAAGCAGTACATTGCCACCTTTAGTAAGCTCGATGTCTCCAGCACCAGAAACAAGCATCTTCATGGTGCCCTTAGGCCCCAAGTAGGTCCTCAGCACATCCTGCAGGCCCTGAACACTGCTGATGTTCACCGCCAGCTCCACCTGTACCCTTGCCTCCTCGACCTTAGGGTTCAGGGTCTTCACCGCAGCCATCACTAGGCCAACTGAGGGAGAGGCCGAAAGTACCATGCGGCCTGCTTAGCGTGGCCCTAATATGTTAATTTTTAACTCATGACATCCTGCTGATGGAGTTTCAAATGCACAAAATATAAACTACATCTTGTTCAAAGCATGCTCAATTTGAGTATAAAATATATAAAATACTTCTACTGCCACCATGACATGAAGCTAATGATTTTCCATAATGAAAATCAATAAAATACACACATTTATGCATCTAGATTTACAGAAATTTTCTTAATATCTATGTCAAAAATTAGTTAGGTTTTAGTAAAAACCCAAATTCCATCTGTGCCTTCCTCACTTACAAAAAATAATTTATCTTTAAAATATAATGTTTGATGAGAGCTCTAGAACTGATTAATAGTCTTCACAAAAATTCCCATTTCTTTATCTTTTTGTTGAATTATTTGCAATTTTCATTCACTATAATATTTTTTTTACTCTTTTTTCTGACAGGGTCTCCCTTTAGTCCCAGCTGTCCTGGATCTCTCTATGTAGACCAGGCTGGACTTGAACTCATAGAGATCTGCCTGCTTCTGCCTCCCTAGTGCTGTATATGCAAATAGAGTCTAGTTTGTGTTCCCAAACGTCCTGCAGTGTAGGTCCATCAACTAGAGCCTGTTTAACCTGCCATGAAACCAATGGTTGAAAGAAAATTTTTCTGTACTTCCCAGCAGCCCAGTGCTTCTGCAATTCCTTTTCAGGAGATGGAATTTCTTAACCACTTCCTCCTGTCTATGCTTGAACTTTTTTTAAGCCAATGTTTTACTGAAGCTCAGTGCATATTATACAAATCAAATTACATTAAAAATCAAATCTAGACCTTAGCTCCCATCCCTGCCCCCCCACCCCACCAGAGCCCATGTATTTTGCCAAAAAAATGTTTTTCATCTTTCTCTCAGTCTCTCTCAAAATTATTGATGCAGAAGTTTACTGTTGCCAGCAGTTCACCCTTTCAGTCAGTTCTTTGATGCAGACTTTTCTGTTTTTGTTTTTATTCCTTCCAATATCCATCACTTCAAACACATATGCGTGCCATATATATCATAGGTTTCAGCATCTTCAGCTTATGATTTTTTTTATTAGGCTGAAAAGATGTCATGTTTGAAGTCTTCTCCTTGGCAAGCCCAAACCACCATCAGTTCTGCCCTTGTGTTCTACACTGGGACTTTCCCTTCCCATGGTCACCAAATGAGGTCCAGTAAGCACCGAGTCCTGTCTTGATCTTCCTGTTCTGGTCTCCATGATCCAACCTGGGTAGTCCAACAGCGGCAGTCTATACTCTGAAGAAATGGAAACCCAAGTAGTAGCTCAGTCCACAACTTGGATGTCTCAGCAGTCTCCATCTAGCACTGAAGGTGTAGAGGATTCTTGAAGAGACATGAGTCTTCAGTCCATATTGGAAGGTTGAAAAGCTGTGTCTTCTCACGTCTTAGAAGGATGGCAAAAGCAGTGGCAGCCACAGGGTAGCTGCACTTGCCAGTAAAAGAGGTAAAACAACTGTGCTCTTTTCTCTTTTTACTAAGGTCTCAAGTTTTATAGCTGAAGTACAATTTCTCAGGTCTTACTATTTACTTATTTCTAGTTATACTTTCCTTTTGGATATTGAAGGCAACACAGCCCAGATTAACCAAGTTTTTTGTCTTCTCAAGGTGAGTTGAGGATCTGGTCCTCAGTGGTCACTCAGGGTATTTTTTTTTGTGTGTGTGGAGGGGGGGGTCGGGCCCTGGCTCCGTTTGGCTTTTCATTCACCAGTTCCATCCACTTGAGGACAAAGTCAGGTCTTGCTAGACTAGATTTCCCTATTTGAAGCAGGAGCAGACTTCTCTTGTAGTAGCCTGTAAGCTGAGAATTATGGAGTGAGCCTGTGTAGAGCTTGCCCCTCATCAACCTAACCTGCCCAAGGCAGGAGACCATACAAGCAGCTGAGTTGCAGAACTGGGCCAATCACAAGGCGACACAATGACTGCACTAAGAGGAGAATGTAATGTGAGCAGTACATAAACCCTAACCTTGTCCCCAATAAACAAGTCTGCAGCAGCTTGCCTTTTGCCTGCATTCACCTGACTCCCAGGGTGTGCATCTAGACTCTGCACCTTTCATTCACAGTCAGACCACAAAATTCCCCAGCAGGCCTGGGAGAATGACAACCTCTGGCACCCAACGTGGTTTCTTGATCCCTCAGTGCTGGAGAGGCACCTCCTTCCTTGATCAGTGAGTAAGCCCTCCTTTGTGTTCTTTGTTCTTTAAGCTGTGCAGGGGTGAGTGCCAGCCCCCCTTTCTCACCTCCCTCTCTTTCTTCTGTCTACTTGTGTATTCTGTGTGGTTGCCCTTGGCTAGGGACTTACATTCCTGCTCCACTGCTTTGTTGGTTGTCCCTCTAACATCTAATTTCACTTCCAATTTCCTGCCCTCATGGAGAATATTCCTCCCCATGTTTGGGAGCCACAGATGGCTGCCCTTAAGGCTCTCCTCCAGACACATGGCCTTAAAGTGAAATCATTTGGGGAGGAGGCCATATGCATTGCCCCTTGGATCACTCCTGAAAACATTTGGGGCGCCTCCATGGGGATGAGGGTCCTTTACCTTTCCTATAGGCATGAGGTTTCATCCGGCACCCTCCCACCTGCTCCATTTGTACCGATCCTCTTAGCCATTATTGCTAGCCTTAAAGGCTCCTCAGCTGAGGAAGTCATTCATGAGCATAACTCTGCCTGCCACAAAAATACTGAGGAAGAGTTGGACCTGCCTTGTGTCCCTGACTTTGAAGGCCTGGAGGAGACTGAGCCCAGCAACCCTCTGCCTAAGCTTAACCCAGTGGACCCCATCCCCACCCGTACACACTGGTAAGGTCCATTGTTCTCTGCCGCCTATCTATCCCTGGAGGGAGATCTGCAGTGCTCCCCCCTCAGTCCTTCCTGCTCTAAAACTTCCATATTCTAACAATCCATTTCTGCATACCAACCCCACCCTGTATGCCTTCCTGATCAAGGTAGGCCCTAATGCTGCCATTCAGCCACCATGCTGCCTGACCGTTCTCTCATCCAGAAGGCAATGCATGAGTCAGGCCCTGACTCCACTTACTTCAAACAGGTCCTCACCCAGTGGGTCATTAATCTCCAAACACATTATGGCTGGTATGCCTGCCTTCATCCACCTGCCTTCCTTCAATGGAGGGCTACGTATGACGTCATGGCTGAAGGCCAGGCCTGTACTAATATTCAATATCAACTTCCTATTACCTTAGATATGCTTACTAGCTGTGGCAAATTCACTGATCTCGTGACTCAGTCTCTTATTGGAATCCCTCATTACTTTGATCAGGTTAAAGATGTGGCCCTTCGAAGTCTTATAACTTATACCCCAAAAAACCTGACTCCTACTTTCACAACCTAGTACAACATGCTGGGGAGCATTTCTCAGACTTCCTCATCAGGGTCACTGTGGCAGTAGACCGCCGCACACCACTCTACCCTGGCCCAGCACGTGATGCACTGATTAAGGAACTTGCCTGGGAGGGTATGAACGCCATCGCCCTGGTGCACAATGAAGATCTCCATAAATGGATCATTGCCACTAGTGACCTTAACCCGGTAACAGCCCCCTTTGAGGCCTTGACTGACTCATGCCACTCGTGCCCTGGTCCTGCTGGAGCAGGCTTGGGCTCTCCACCAGCGCTTCCACCCCCCCCACCCCCACCCCACATTTACTCCACTGCCTCTACCCTGACCTGTCCCGTGCTCAATGTAAACACCTATCTCACTCATGCTCCTTCCTGTGCCTCTCTGGACCCATTGGGTCCCCTCCAACATCAACGGGGGAATCCCCATGGCCTTGCCATTAATTCCCTGTGGCAAATGGCCATCACTCATGCCCCCTCCTTTGGAAAATTCCAATACGTTAATGTGACTGTGGACACATTTTTTTTTTTTTAAGCTTATATGTATGGTCACCCTCTCTGGCAAGACTGCCTCCCAGGTCATCAAAGCTCTGAAAATGGCCATGCTTCTCATGGGGGTCCCCTGGAAACTAAAAGTGGACAACGGCCCAGCCTACACATTTGGCGCCTTGCCTTTAACTCTTTCTTTGCCTCATGGAACATCAGGCACTCCACCGGCATTCCCTATAGCCCTCAAGGCCAAGCCATCATTGAGTATGCCAATTTCTCCATTAAGAAATACCTCTAGCGGCTCCTGCTGTTCCCCGTCCCCATGGACCCACACCTCCTTCTTACTGAAACTCTTTTTACCCTTAACTTCCTTACCTTTGATGAACACAGCAACTCTCCCCGGCTTATAAGCACTGGGGCTCCCTCCCCTACTCAACCCCACTTCCCCTTGTATGGTGGAAGGACCCCTTATCTTCCCAATGGAAAGGCCCCAACGCCCTGTTAAACCAAGGCCAAGGCTTTGCTTGTATCTTCCCAGAAACCTCAGAAAAGCCACTATGGATCCCCTCAAGAAACATCTACCCTTACATGGACATGGATTCTGGAGCTTCCTGATGGTATTGGTTTGTACCTTCCCTTTCCTTACTCCTACTTATGGTCACAACTTTGGGCTTTTGTTCCCTTGCCACCTATACTCTTACATGTCTCCCAGGATGCTCCTGCCTTCCCAGCCCTTTACTCCTCCAACCTACCCACAGGCCTACCTGTGTCGACACCCTGTGGACTCTTTATTAACATTACTGTTACCTCTTACAATCTCTCCAATACCCTCTGCCTTGCTCACCTGTGGGCCACTCCCATTGTATCTCCCTTCACTCCCATACCTCAGGAGATTTCAAACGCAATCACTCCCAGGGCCAAGATAAGGGCCTTTCTAAATTCCTTACCCCACACATTAGTTCCACTTCTGCCAAAGGAATTTAATACTCAACCAAGCTTTCTGTTCCCCAATGTCAGCCCATTCCCCATTACTCCTCAAAGATTGCCCTTCTAGTGGAATGGCTTTACTGCCTAGGCCACTCCCGACCTTGACCTTATGGTGTGGGCAACACTTCCAATTTATGGATATCGTTTTAATCCCCCTGGGGCAACTCCATCCTTAGTGCTTCAAAGGACAACGAACATAGCCCCACCCGATATCTCCTTAATTCACTCTTTGGAGAATGGTCCCTTTGTGACCCTGCTGTCTGTTCCATATCTACTCATTACTCTTTCCTAATGGCACCACTTATTTCAATGGTACCTACCTCTTCCAACTCCTTCGAGAACTCTGTCAATGTCATTCTGATTAAATCTTACTCCTCGCCCCTACATCTGTCTGTGTTAAGGTCTTCTTTCTATTTCCTCTTGACTAATTTCTCCTCACCTATGAACTCCAGCTTAGTTAACTGCTCGGACATCTCCCCCTGCGTCTTATTGGACTGCTGGTCCTCTTCCAGAGACACCCTAGTGCTTTTGCTCCGAAGGCCCTCTGTCCTTTGGATCCCTGTAACTAATGTCACCCACTTCCACAGAGTGGAACTCATGCACCCCACACGGTTGTGCAGAGACTTTGGACTTACTGCCTTCATCAGCAGCACCATTCTAATCACTCTGGACTCAGCTGCTGCCACCCCCACCTCTCTTACTCAGAGTGTTATGACGGCCACCACCCTAAGCTCCATTTTAGACCAATCAGCTTTGGCTCTCTAAACTCAAAACCTCATCAACTCTCATTTTCACACCACCATCCTCAATTTACAACAGCAGATTGACCTTTTGGGTGAGGAAATCCAAGCATTACACACTATGGTTTGGATGTCCCGTGATCTTAGGTTCTCCTCCTTTTGCCTGACCCTTTTTTCCAGTCACTAATATCTCTGTGCATTGTCGAGAGCTTGCCGAATACATTAGGGGCCCTTGGTCCCAACAGTTAATGAATTCCACCTTGACCTTTGGTTCTCAAATTATCTCCCTTAACTCTACCTGGCCCAAGGTCATAGCCTTTCATACTAGCTTTGTTTCACAGGTGGTTTAAGCTAAACTCCATTTTTGATCCTGCTACATTGGTCCCCTGAGGCGTCCTCTGCCTCCCGGCCCTTCTTTGCCTTTTTCTCTTCAGGTGTCTGTTTCACTTCGCCTGCAGCCAAGGCAAGGTCAACAAAACAATAGCCCAGGTCCTCTAGGCAATGGTCAATGGGGACTCTGTATCTGCCCCTCCCTATGAGGTGATTTGCATCTGGCTCTCATTCAACCACAATTCACAGGAATGAGCTTGTGTCTCCTCTCCATGGTACCGCTCCTGGCCTCTTCCCTTGGTGGCTGGTTAGTCATTGATGGGTAAGACCCTGAAATCCAGGGCAACCTAAGGCAGGCACAGTCAAAATATCAGCATATCAGAGGTGGGGCCAAAAAGTTTCAGGCATAGCACCTGAAGTCTTTTCCTACGCCTATATCTTGTAGGCTACTGCCAACTTTTCTTCTATTGCCTTCAGAGTTTTGTCTTTCACATTGAGATCTTTGATCCATCTGGAGTTGAGTTTTGTACAGGGTGAGAGGTAGAGGTTTAATTTCATTCTTCTACAAGTAGTGATCCAGTTTTGTCAAGACCACTTGCTGAAGATGCTGTCTTTCCTCCACCGTGTCTTGTTTGCCCCCTTGTCAAATATGAGGTGGCTGAAATTGTATGTGCTCAAGTTTGAATCTTCAGTTTTGTTCCATTGGTCAACAGGTCTGTTTTCATGCCAGTACCAAGCTCTTTTTATGACTATAGCCCTGAAGTATAGTTTGAAGTCTGGTATAGAGATCTCCCCCTGCATTTCTCTTTTACAAATACAAAATATCAAACTATGCTTGGATTGCTTTCTGATTTGAGCTTGCATGGACTTGTGGAACCTTTACCTATTGTGGTGAGTACATATGAGAAACTGACCAGTTGTGTGAATAACTTTGTTTATTTAAATTCCTATACTTTAGCTTTGCCAATCATCTCATGTACTTTTTGATCTCCTTCAATCAAAAGACATTTCACTTGTTCTAAAATTTTTATGTTCTCCATCTAACCTGGCCACATTAATATTATTAGGTTATAAATTTTATAGTGGTAAAATATGCATAACTTATTTCTCCATTTAAAAATTTTTGATATAACCGGGCCTGGTTGTGCACACCTTTAATCCCAGCACTCCGGAGGCAGAGGCAGGTGGATCTCTGTGAGTTCAAGGCCAGCATGGTCTACAGAGTGAGCTCCAGGCTTGCTTGGATTAAAGGGAGACCCTTTCTCAAAAATACCAAAAATTCATTATGTTCATGTTCTTCTGAAACTGCCTAAACCCTCTATTTTCAGTCCATTATTTTTAATTCTACAAACAAAATTATATACAGAATAAAGAATAAAGAATGGCTACCAATACCTGATCCTATCAGACCCTTACACAGATTCTTTTTCGATGTATGTTTATAAAGCCTACTACACCAGGAAATTTATGTAAATGAAAATTCTTATTTGTTTTTATTTCTATTAAATTCTCTACTAATTTTAACTTTGGATTTATCTACTTTATTGATGTTTAAGATGTTATTTTTGTTTGCTGGTTGCTTAGTTACTTTGTTTACTAAGTACTTTTGAGTATAGAATTTTTTTTTTCTTTTTTGAGACAGGGTCTCCCTGTAGCCCCAACTAGCCTGGAACTCACGATGTAGACCAGGTAGGCCTTGAACTCACAGAGATCCACCTACCTCTGCCTATCAAGTCCTGATATTAAAGGCCTGCAACACCACACCCGGCTGAGAATAGAATTTCTGTACATCCTTCAGACTTTAAGTTCCAACCCAAAACATATCTGGCTTCTAAACCAGTAACCTTCTACTTCAGTCTCCTTAGACATTTTTTTTATTTGCCAACATATTCTGCTTAGAAGATTGTATTTATTTTACTTTTCTATTGTTTCAAATTTTCCATGGAGATATATATATATATATATATATATACAC
>VZQC01013302.1:4789857-4803241 GCA_009823505.1 Rhizomys pruinosus
TATATATATAATTGGCATGGAATGACAGGTACATTTCCCAGTATTACAATCATATCTATCCTTGGAGGTAAATATTGTGAGGATAGGAAAGCCAATACTTGCTAAATTGAATAACATTCAAAGGGATACTGTGTGTTAACAGTATATAATTTACATATCAATGTGAGAGTAAAATGAGCTCCTTAGAAACTTGCATTTTTAGAGTGATTTATGCTAAGTACATGTGAGTAAATTGCTCTAAAGCACAGAGGGAAAAATGGAAAGTGTGGTTCAGCAGCTAGTATATTATACATAATTTTAGGAGGTAATGGTGTCTAATTAAAACTTCAATATCTTTTGTGTCTTAATATTTACCTGATATTAATACAAAATCTGTCGTGAAAGCATCTTAAATAATTTCTGCATTTGAATACTTTACTTTTGAGAAATTATTAACTACTGCGAGATTTAGAATGAGAATTGAAAACCTGTTCCAATAGTTGAATGATGCACATGAGCCTTGACCTTGGGCAAGTATTCACAGTATTGCACTGTGAAAACCTTTTATTATTTATGCTTTGATCAATAACTGACACACTTATTTCCTGTTTTGTTATTTTAATAGAAAATTAATATATGGATTTGAGATTTTTTGGTATTTATATAAGTAGAGTATTGACAAGACCAAACTTTAATGTACCTGACATAATTAAATAATAAGACTATAGGTATGTATAAAATAAAATTTTATTATTTGATAAGTTTTGAAATATAATTATTGTGTAATTTTCTTCAGACAAGAACCTAAAAAATGGTAATGTTACTTATTATTATTGTTGTTATATAACAGAATCTGTGGAAAATTACAGATTATAAGATCAATGACAAAGAAAATGAGGTTATGGATTTGAGAGAAAGTGGGAGATATAGGTAGAGTTGGAGAGGCAAGAAGGAGGACTAATAATGATTTAAATACATTACTCATATATGAAATCTTCAAAATTTTAAATAAAAATGGCTTCTCTAGGGTAGATGGATGTGAAAGTGAACACTTGCTCCCTAGTTTGTGTTCTTGATTGTGGTGAGTCAGAGAACCTTTAGGAGGTGTGGCCAGGCTGAGGGAAGGGCATCACCTGGGGTGGGCTTTGAGATGCTTAGAGCCTTGCTGGATTTGTGGTCTCTCTCTGCTTCTTGTGCCGCCTTGAAGATGTGATTCCTCAGCTTTCTGTTCCTCTCATGTCTACAATCATGTCCCTCCTCACCATCATGGACTCTAATTCCTTTAGAATCTTAAGGCAAATTAACTCTTCCTTTTATATATAAAAAATATCAAAACCACTGTCTTAAGTGATTATGCCATTTTATATTCCCATCAGTAGTGTATGTATGTTCTAGTTGATCCACAGCTGGTTTATTTATTTTTTTAATTTTTTAAATTTATTCTTGTATGTGTATGAATGTACTGCCTGCATGTAGGTTTGTGCACCCTTGTCCTGCAGTGCCACGGAGATCCGAAGAGGACATCAGATTCCCCTGGAACTGGAGTTAAAGATGGTTCTCAGCCGTCATGTGGGTGCTGGGAATCAAACCCATGTCCTCTGCAAGAGCAGTCAGTGCTCTTAACCACTAGACCATCTCTCCAGTCCCCCACCGCTGTTTTAAACCAAAGCCTCCACTGGGGTATATCAAAATCTTAATAGCTAACATGTCATGCATTTAAAAGAATGATTAAAGGTAATAACTTTATTATGTAGTTTATAAAAGGATAATCATTAGAAATACCAGTTAGTAAATTATGCAATCCAAAACTAGTGGGTAGTATTTTAAAACAAATATGGAATATGGAGTGTAACAGATATGAGAAACAGAATTTATTAAAATAAAAGAAAATTTCATTCCTGTATACCCATATATGAACATACAAACATAAAATATTAGTGACCTATGGGAAAACATAGATCCTAAAAAAATTTAGCTTGAGTAATTCAACACTAAAGTACATAATGCCATGCTAGTGCTTATTTCAATTGAACAAAATTTACTTGTTTTAGATAATAACAAAGAGAACATGTGGTAGGTTGGCCTCTTTTGTTTACAATGTACATATTAGTGATTCAATGACAGGGTAGGAATAGTAGACCCTGAGAAAATATCCTCTATGTATTTTCCATTGCTCAGTTTTCTGTACCCTTTCATTATAGTAAACCATATCTCTAACAGATTTAATGAGGTCTGTATATGAATTATTGAAACTGGGAATTGCCTTAGGAAATCTAAGAGCAAGTCCAAGTGGTCAGAAATGAGGATGGTTTTGTGTAGAACTTAATACCTTATTTTTTTTGTAAAATTTATTTTTGTCACATATTTGCACACATTTTTTAGGTTCTGTCCTAGTTAAATTTAACTGTCAACTTGGCAGATACTAGAATCAACTGAGAAGGGACTCTCAGTTGAGGGATAGCCCAGCTCAGATTGTACTATATGCATATCTCAGGGAATTGTTTAGTTTGCCTTATTTGATATAGGCAAACCCATTCCTTGGACAGACTGTCATAGTCTGTATAATAAAGCTAGGTAGCATGTGCTTGACATGGAGCCAGAAAGCACTGTTCCTCCATGGTTTCTGTCTTACAAATCCTATTTGAGGAACTTACTTTCCTTGACCTAGAATTAAAAACTCTATCAATCCTTTCCTAAATTGAGTTTGATTGGGATAGGTTTTTTTAATTAAAAAAATTACTCCCTGCTTTATTTACATTATTTCCAGTCTTCCCTCTCCTCTCTAATTTTTCCAACGTCCTCCACTCCCTTTCAAAATCCTGACCTCTTGTTTTAAGTATCATTGCCACATATCCACACAAATATCTATGGCTATATGCTAAATATACACAACTTCTTGAGTCAATTTATTGATGGTATCAGGGAGTTCATTCCAAGAGAATACTGATTATTCCTGTCTCTGAAGTTATTAATTTCCTATAGTTCTTCATCTAAAAGTGTGACCTTGTGAAAATCCCCCCATCCAACTTTGCATTCTTAGTATTTATGTTTTATCACAGTAAGAGATAAATGTAGGCAACCACAATGTGAGGCTTTTATCCATTTGTATGGAGTTTCCATAACTCAGAATAATTAAAATAATCATCAGCTAAAATTTGACTTTTTCTATGGTTAGTACATTCAAAATCCTTTTTAAAAACTTTATTCATATGAAAAATCAAAAGTTCTCCTAATAGCTAAAGCAACCCTGGATGAACAATGCAATACAGGGGAGATTACTCTACCAGACTTCAAGCTGTATTACAGGGCCATAGTCCTAAAGACAGCACAAAAATAGATCCTTTGACCAATGGAACAAAATTAAAGATCCAAATTTGAGCTCATACAATTTCAGCCACTTCATATTTGACAAAGGGGCCAAAAAACCTCAATGGAGGAAGGATAACATTTTCAGCAAATAGTGCTGGCAAAAGCTGGATCACCACTTGTAGAAGAACAAAATTAAACCCCCATCTCTCACCCTGTACAAAAATGAACTCCAAGTGGATCAAAGATCTCAACGTGAAACCCCAAATCCTGAAAGTGATAGAAGAAAACAATTGGCAACAACCTACAAGACATAGGCATAGGAAAAGACTTTCTAAATCAGAGAGCAGCTGCACAGTAAATAAGGTCAACAAACAGGACCTCAACCAACTCAAAAGCTTCTGTACAACAAATGAAACAATCAAGGAAGTGAAGAGAAAACCCACAGAGTGGGAGGAAATCTTCACCAGTGACACATCTGACAGAGTATTAACATCCAGAATATACAGACTACTCAAGAAACAAAGAAGAAAACAAAGGACCTACTCAAAAGATGGTGTAAAGAGCTGAACAGAGGCTTCACCAGTGAGGAAGGAAAGATGGCTGAGAAATATCTTTAAAAATGTTCAACATAATTAATAATTAATGAAATGCAAATTAAATCCACTGCCAGATACCATCTCACTCCAATACCACTGGCTAAGATAAAGAATACAATAGACACCAAATGCTGGAGAGGTTGTGGGGAAAGAGGGACATTCAAACACTGCTTATGGGAATGTAAACTTGAACAGCCATTATGGAAAGCAACATGGAGAACCCTTAAAAGACTCAAAATGAGCCTACCACATGACCCAGTCATAACACTCCTGGGTATATACCCAAAAGACTCATTGCAGCTCTCTTCACAATAGCAAAGAGCTGGAACAAACTCAAATACCCCTCAACAGATGAGTGGATGACAAAAATGTGGTACATTTACAGTACTATTCAGAGGTAAAGAAAGATGACATCATGAACTTTGCAGGTAAATGGATGGAACTGGAAGCCATTATGCTAAGTGAAGTAGCACAGACCCAGAAAAACAAATGCCCAATGGTTTCCCTCATATGTGGATGCTAACACCAAATCCCCAGTTGAAATGTAAGCTGAACAACATTATTGCTATATTTCTGTTTATCTGAAAGCAACTATGTTGTTATAATTTAAATCTCTCAATGGTCTCTAGAATGGACCCATCACTTATTTTCAGACTCTGTAATTACTGTATAAGAGTGGAAAGTATGTATCCATATTTTAGAGTAATATAAAATTAAAGGGGAGAAATGTGAATTTTTTTTAATTTTTTTTATTAATTTTATTTATTTCTGTATATGTATGAATGTACTGTCTGCATGCAAGTTTGTGCACCCGTGTCGTGCAATGCCGCGGAGGCCAGAAGAGGGTGTCGGATTCCCCTGGAACTGGAGTTCTCCTGGAACTGGAGTTTCAGACGGTTCTGGACCTCCATGTGGGTGCTAGGGATTGAACCCGGCTCCTCTGTAAGAGCGGTCGGTACTCTTAACCGCTAGGCCATCTCTCCAGCCCTAAATGTGAATTCTTAAGCATAATCAAAAGACTGAGAGAAAGATGCAGGACAGTTATGACAGAATGCATGATCTGGTGTTGGGTGGGGGGAAGAGAAAGGGGAATATGACTAAATTGAACTGAAAATGTTTTCTGAAATACACAAAACATCAGTAAAAGCATTATAAAAAATTTTTAAAAACCTGGTCTACCATATCCGTAATGCAAATATTGTTGATAAATTGTGAATCTAAGTAAATATTTAACACAGAGAAAAAGGTAAATCAAAATAATAAATTCTTTTAAAACTGAAAAATACTTTATTGAGATATCTTGGATCTTAATGACTCAGCTACTGTCAGAAGACTTGTCTCAACTTGGCCATCTTGTGGACAATGTAGTAAATAAAGTAATTTGGTTAACTCAAGGAAACTAAGATAGCTAAATTGCACTGAAAAAAAAACGTTCTGATTTCAGGAAAATGACTGCAATATTAAGACAACCCATTCAAATTAGAAATCTCAATGTACATTGTTGACTTGCATATAATATCTATTAAATCAATCAATTCCAATCATGTCATAAGTCTTTTATATAAAATAAAACAGAATTTCCAACGTATGCTTTAGGAGTTTATTAAATGCTAGGTAAACCCCACAGACATAAATAGAAAGTAATATAGTTATGAAGTACAAATGCTTGTACACATTATTTATTTCAAACTAGTGATATTTTGTGATTCTAAGATGTGTTATGTGTACAACATATTAATTTTTTGTAAGCAGCAGTATTTTATTCTAGGCTAAGTTACAGTTTGCCACTAGAGTGTGCTAAAACACTTTATTAGATTATAATATTATTTGTGAACTTGATACTACTATAAGCTACTATGAATAAAATTTCCTCTAATGATGAATGAATATTGTAAACTTGAGAAAATTATTATACAGAGATGTCATCTTCTTTCTTATTCTATATCTTCATTTTTTACCAGGCAGTACTATATCTACAAGTTTTCAGATTCTGAATTCACTAAAATACCAATTGTCATATCTATTATTAAGTGAAATAAGAACTATATCAACAGAATTCTCATTAGCATTACACTGAAGAAAGCCCATATAGATAATTGGTAGCAGTGCCCAAATATCAAGGAAAATGAAGGCATTCACAGAAAATGCCTTGCAATTTTATTTCAATGTGAAGGAAAATATCAAATGAAAACCTTTGGGAATCAGACAAATTTGGAATAAAAGCAAAGCTATTTTGCATTTATGTTCTTTTGGTTTCATTCAGAACATGAGTGACATACTGAAGCATATTTATATTGATTATATAAATGCACATTATAAGTACAGGACTTTTAGAAGGATGGCAAAAATACAAGAAAATTAAGGCTTCTGTAGACAAATGGTTCTTTATGAAAATATCCTCAGTGTCATAATTAAAACCCCATTGAAAATGAACTAAATGCAAATAGAATTTAAACAAGTATCCAGAAAATATATTTTATTTTTTGTCAATCTCCTTACCAATTTAATTGTTCCATAAGTTTTAAGGGAAAAGCAATTGTAATCGTTAGTTATGTATCTTTCTTCTAGCTCTCAAAAACTAAAAAAAAAAAAAAAAAAAAACACTAGGGATGATGTGAACATCTGCATGTGTAAATAATCATGAAATCTGGACAAGTCATAAAAGAATGCTTTTAAAATCATCTCCAAAAAATGCCAAATCTAGATAACCATACAATGAAATTCACTTTAAAAATGAGGCATTTTGGTATCACTCCACTCCTGTGCATAAAGGAAAAAAAATATTTTTCTAATGTAAATTATTTCACACCCACACTTAACAAAGTAGCCTGATGGTGTCTGAAAGATATATTAATTTGTGTAAGTAGATAAAATATGGTTAAATAGTAAGGAATATGTTAAATAGTATATCAAAATAATCATACATTGTAATGATTAGAAAATATCCATTTTGAACAGATAAAGTATTTAAGTTCATTTTATTCTTAGCCTAAGGTTACATGGCAAACTAAAGGCAACCCAGATCCCCCCCTTTCCTTATTACTGACAAGTTGCACTTCCAAACCTTGAAACATAAACCTTATTTACTGCTGGGGTTTTTTTTTGTTTGTTTATTTTGTCTTGTTTTGTTTTGTTGCTTATCCTGCTTAAAGACACCCTGACATTTTTTCATTTATTATGTGTGCCAAAAGTGCAAGTCAGTGTTACCTTGTTGGCCTCCCCTTTAAAAGCTACCCCCCTTAACTCAGGGCTGCAGTCAGTTCGGCAAGACTGTATGAAGGATAGAAGGGAATGAATGGCCACTAAGAGAGTTTGTCAGCAGCCTTGGTTTTATTGTTGTTTCTTTTTATTAAATTTGGATAATTAACATGTGATTTGGGTCTGGGATCTTTCCTCCAACACTTGGAGTCCCACGTGAGGTAACCTCGAGATCCCAGACCCAGGGCCATTGGTATTAGACAGTCCTAATATGGGGGCTAGCCTGCTGGTGAACTTGGAAACCCATTGGAATCTGAGGCAGTGACGACTTCGAACTCTTCAAATTGGGAACAAAATGAAAAGTGAAAACTGATGCATGCTTGAGATAGAACCAATTGGTGAGTTGGTCTTTCCAGTCTGAGTGTCCAGATGTTTCAGAGGGACTTTAGAGGAGATTGTACTCCATTGCTAACTCTGACCCCAGGGTCAGCAAAGGTGTTCTGTCTTTTTGTTCTGTTCTCTTCTGGTATCAGGTGTGTGAGTGAGAGGTGGCCATCATGTGTCTGTGTTTGTCTGATCTTCTCTGTCTGCATGAGTGATTTTGTTCCTGTGTGTTCTTTGTTTGTTATGGTCTGTTGGATTTGTATTTTCTGGAGCATGAGAGTGTTGCAGAGCCCTGGACCAGAGCCTCTTGCCAGGTGAAGGAAGAAGGAGATCTGGAATGGATGTCCAGGTAAGGGCCCTCCCAGGTTAGATAGATAGGTGAAAGCCAGTGCAGGCTTTCAACTATCCATCTAATGTGATTTCAAGATATGATTTCAAGAAGGCATTGGCATCAAGTCAGGAAGGAAAAGGGACCATGTGGTTCCAAAGTGCTGGCCCCATCTAGAGAGGAACAAGAATTTAATAGGAGTACCGAAGGGGAAAAAAAAAAACTGTTTTAAACTCTGAATGGGGGCTGGAGAGATAGCCTAGCGGTTAAGAGCGCCGGCTGCTCTTACAGAGGACCCGGGTTCGATCCCCAGCACCCACATGGCGGCTGAGAACCGTCTGAAACTCCAATTCCAGGAGAACTCCAGTTCCAGGGGAATCCGAGACCCTCTTCTGAACTCCGCGGCGTTGCACGACACGGGTGCACAGACGTGCATGCAGACAGTACATTCATACACATACAGAAATAAATAAAATTAAAAAAAAAAACTCTGAATGATTGTTTGTGAAGGTGAGAATGAGAGTAATAGTTCGACTGTTCTGTGGAGCTATGGAATCACTCTGCAGTTCTGCTGAGACCATGTAACCTAAACTGGCATTCACTTTTGAGTGACTGAGCACAGGGTTTGTATGTGTGGCCATAGCGTATGATTTCTTTCTTTTTCGAAACAGGGTCTCCCTGTAGTCCCAGCTATCCTGAAACTCACTCTGTAAACCAGGCTGGTCTGGAACTCACAAAGAACCACCTGTCTCTGTTAAGACACCTCTTTGTGTCCAGCCAGGAAGGCATCTGATTGAGGAGAGACTACTACTCTCCACACCTTCCTGTGCACACGTTACATACATCTAGGCACATACAAAAGTCTAAATGAGTTTCTCCCCTTCCATGCCTGAGACCCAGACTGTCAGTCAGGTGAGGTTGGACAACTTTAAAACTAGGTTATGTGGGAGATTGTGGCACTAAGATAAAACTCTCTAAATTGAGACCTTTCTGTAAAGTGAAGTAACTTATGTCAGGCCATGCCGCTGATCAAATTTCTGAGTCAGAATGGATGGTTTCTGAACCTTAAATCCCAGCCAAATAATTACCAAAAGAGAAGAGAAAACTGTCCCATAAATATAAGATTCTGGAGAAAGTGTTCTCCATTGTCTAAATTTAACCATAAAATGCCTATTTGCAAGAGATCATCTAAATCAATCTCCAGTGTCCAGTAAGCTGAGCAAGGTGTAGGGATTTGGCAAAGTTGGACAGATAGTCTCCAATCTCTTATTAACTTCCCTCAGGTCCTGAACAGAGTGATAATGTTCAGTGCCTGGCATAACAATGAGTAAAGAGAAGTATTCTGGAGGAGTGGCATAGAACTTACATCCCTGCCTCTCAGTGGTGAGGTGTCATATATGTTTCCTAAAGCCAGCCTTAGCATCTTTTGAATTCAGGTATTGTTTCACCCTCACAAGGAAGGTTAAGCTCAGGATTTGAACAGTTATGCGTGGCTGATATGAGGCCAGTCCAGGGGGACTTGTTACTGCTCACAGCCCTGGAAGTTACTGCAATGCCCTTCAAGGCTTCTCTCCATTATTTTGTATTCCTCCTACTGAGGGCAAGTTTCGAGAATGGTTGCGTACAGATTTGTAAGTCAAGAGTACTCTTTTCCTCAAATGTAATAGTGACACCAGGTTTTAATCTTGTGCCCCAAAATATTTGTCTTAGTTTTGTTTGGGGCGTGGTTAATTATAAATATAGATACCCCAGACATCATTAAGTTTGTTAAACAATGGCTCTGAGTATATTAAATGCTCCACAAAATGTTAAGTGCTAATTGTTGATAGTAATCAGTTTTTTAGTTGGTTATTTAAGGATCTTACTTAACAGTAATACCTTCTGGATTGGGTTTGCTTTCAAGATGGTTATGTTAAATGTATCTCTTTTGTTCGTTTATTTTGGAAGCATTTTGGTTGTAATGTTCAGTCTGGTTTATGTTACTTTAAGACCCTTAAAGTCCTGAAAAAGGCCGGGCGTGGTGGCACATGGCTTTAATCTTAGCACTTGGGAGGTAGAGGCAGGCAGATCTTTGTGAGTTCAAGGCCAGCCTGGTCTACAGAGTGAGTTCCAGGACAGCTGGAGCTACAGGGAGACCCTGTCTCGAAAAGACCAAAAATAAATAAATAAAGTCCTGAAAAAAATAGTTAAGACAACTAAACTACAGCTGTTTGTAGTTTTGATTTAATATGCTAACTCATCTTCTGAGCTGGTAATGAATTTTGGGACTGGTCTTTCTGTCTCATCTTATTGGACCTTGTCCTAGGTCTTTTTTTTTTTTTTTTTTTTTTTTTTTTTTTNTTTTTTTTTTTTTTGCAGTGAGACTCTGTGAGTGCACATATATGGTTTGTTTGAAGTTGGGGTTAGATGCTTTCTTCTTAGCAGACTATGCTGGCTTAAATGTTTCTCCCCTGGAGCAATTATTTTTGCCTTTAACCATAATGCTCTGACAATTGTGTCTGAACAGTGGCACATGGATTCTCCTGGAGTGTATTATGGGAGATCATCCCTGTGATAACCTGGGAAGTCTGGACTCTTGCCTCCAGGAGTTGGGTGGGAGCAGCCTGAGAGGGATAGAATGTGTTTCCACAGTGTGTATTCTTAGACACTGGGCAATTATGTGATTTTGCATCTGTTTTCTCCAAAGTTTTTCCCCTCCCTTCTTTGTCATGGGAAACAAAAGCCAGCCCTGGGCCTTTTGGAAAAGAACCAAAGGAAAGTAGAAAAAATCCAGGATTCGAATCAACATTTGTCAGACCATCTAGGTCAGGACTATATTCAACTGAAGCAATAACAGACGTGTCATCCACCAGAGGTCAGAGGAGGGTAAGAAGCACAGAGACCTCCAACCATAGTCCTTGATCTTCAGGTAAGAAGATTTCTTCCTGGAGAATTTCAGCAGAGAGACATCATAGCTAGTAGAACTTGGTCAAGGTCTCAGACACCAAACACTACTATCAGTTATGAAAATGAAAGTGGAGGTTTTAGGCTCACATTTTCAAGTTCCCGACAGGAAGTTTTGAACACTGTCAGGAATCCTATTCATGGAATGTTAAATACTGGCATGAGTGAATCTACATCTGTTGCAATCCAGTCCATGTTGAGGAAGAGAATAACATGTTTTGGTGAGCTATGTACAGTGACAATAATTCATAGCCTAATGTCTCAGTCCCAAGTCAAAATATGGAAAGGGCAGAGTCATGGAATAGAAGAGGGAGTTTGTTGGTGATAATGGTTTTGGCTCCATCCCCAATCACAGTTTTGGTGGCAAAAGTTGAGAAAGTAGCTCAGAGGTGTTTGAGGGCAGTAATGAGGGACACTCATCTGACTCAGTAGGTGCCAGGGGAGATGGATGACATAGGATCATATTTGTTATTGCTGGCTTTGTGCCTTTCCTGACTCCTGATCAATTTGTTCTTTTAAATGAAGATGATGATGATGATGATGATGATGATGAGAATGACAGCCAGCCATGAGGATTCAACAAAGCACAGATTGATAACTTGGCAATGAGAAGTTTTGGTGAAAATGATGCATCGGAGACATGTAGTGTTTGCCTTACAAAATATACAGAAGACAAGAGATATCATAAACTCCCTTGTTCCCAAGAGTACCATATTCACTGCATTGATGGCTGGTTGTCTAAGAATTCTACCTGTCCTATCTGTTGCTGAGCTGTCTTAGAAGATAGTAATAGATAAATTGTGGTGTAATTAAGATATGAACTCTCAGATGTGAGATGTGATGTGGAGCTGAAATAGTATGGGCAAACAAGTTTTGAGTGGTGCTTCAATATAAAGTAACCTCAATTGAGTCAGTTTTTTGGAAAAAAAAATATTGCTTTCTATTCCAGAATGAAAAGAATGTTTTATAAAGTTTTCATTAAACCTTTGTGCATTTCATACAACCTTTCCCAATCAAATTTAGACCCCTTTTCCTGTCCAAACCCCCCTCTCCCAGAGCACATGCGTTCTGCCATAATGACAAGACCTGTCTTGCATCTGTCTTCTTTTTTTTAACTTTTTTGATGTAGTAGTTTACTATTTTCTTCAGTTATTTGAACAAGTTTGTGTTATTTATTTTCTCTTTAATTTTATATTACTCCAAAATATGCCTATTTACACTCCACACATATACCAGAATGACAGAGTCTGAAAATAAGCTACAGGTTAATTCCAGAACACATTTGGGATTCACGTTTTAGCAAAAATGTTGCATGCATGCAAAAAGAGATACAGCTTTACATTCCCAGGTTACATAGCAAGTTGATGTATGCTTTACTCCACTTTTAAATAAGGGATTGATTCTTTCTCATGAATCTTAGAATGTAGGAAAATAGAGACATAAATTTCAAGCTATATAGAGAGTAACATAGGGCAATGTGATATTATATTTACTAAAAAAAATTCCCAGTTTGACTTACATATAATGATTTGGTATTATGGTCCACAAATAAGGGAACGATATTTTAGGACTTAAACTTTTGATGTCAATACCAGGTGAATTGATAACATCCCTGATACTGATAATTTAAACACGTGCCTTGTCAGTTTCTCCCTTGTTATCTTAAGATCTGATTTAGTAGTCCATATCATTTTAACCCCCTTTTAAATTTTCCAGGGCATGAGAGAAGCATTAAGAAAATCCTCACTCAAGTCTAAGCTACATTGTATGTTTCATAAGTGATTACTTAAATTAAACTATTAATGACACAAATTCAGTCTTATTCTGAATATTGTTTGATCCACCTTTCAGGCTAGTCAATATTGGACATGTCAGTGTAAATAACACTAAATTTGGGACTTCTAAGTGTTTTAAATGTCATAAGACCATCACTGTGGCACTCAATAGAGTGAGCTGATATTTTAACTGAGATATTTATTTTGGGGAATTCTTAAGAAGCCGATGCTTGTGGAAAGGAGAAAAAAAATCACAATTATATAAAAATGTAAAGCCATTTTGTAGAGGCTCAGTACTTTTCCAATGCACTGTTGTATTAATGCATTAAAAATTGTTAAAATTACCATGTTTAAAAAAGCGAAAGTGCTACTTCACTTAACATGATGTCTTCAAGCTCCATCCATTTACCTGCAAAGTTCATGATGTTGTCTTTCTTTACTGTTGCATAGAATTCCATTGTGTACATGTACCACAGTAACCTACCATAACAATTAGTACTGTTTAAATACCCATATATCTAATTGTGTGTGCTTCATTAGTAGGATCAAAAGGCTATATATTATACTGTTTAAATACCTAAATATCTAATTGCATGTGCTTCATTAGTAGGATCGAAAGGTTAAGCCTGGACAAGCTGGCAGCCCATGAAAGAAAACAGCCAGAACTGACTAGAGACCAAGACATCAGCTCCAGAGAAAGTAGAGTGTTTTGCTTCTCATCCACCTGTGCCCCTTTTCTAAGCCTAGGGAACAATCTGCGGAAGAGGGGGCGTGGTAGAATGTAAGGGCTGCGATTGGGGTTAATGGTGAAACTACAACAATATAGACTGGACACTCATTTGATCAACTTGATTGAACATACAAGCCCCCCC
>VZQC01013302.1:4806227-4824735 GCA_009823505.1 Rhizomys pruinosus
AAAAAAAAAAAAAACAGAGAAAGATGCAGGACAGTTACGGCAGAATGCATGATCTGGGATGGGGTGGAGGGGGGAGGGGAAGGGGAAATAAGCCTGAACTGAATTGGAAAAAGTGTATGAAATGCACAAAGCATCAATAAAAATTAAATTAAAAAAAATAAAAAATAAGACTCAAGATGAGCCTACCACCAGACCCAGCCATACTACTTCTGGGAATATATCCATCAGACTCTTCCTACCAAATAGATAAATGTACAGCCATGTTTAATGCAGCTCTCTTCACAGTAGTGAAGAGCTGGAACCAACCCAGGTGCCACTCAACTGACGAGTGGATAGAGAATATGTGGTACATCTACACAATGGAGTTCTATGCAGCGGTAAAGAAAGATGACATCATGAAATTTGCAGGTAAATGGATGGAACTAGAAGATTTTATGCTAAGTGAAGTAACACAATCCCAGAAAAACAAAAGACAAATGGTATCTCTCATCTGTGGATGCTAGTACCAAGTACCTAGTTGTAAGACAAACTGAACAATGTTAATGTTATATTCCTCATGATCTAAAGATAACTGTGCCCTTGCATTGTGAATCCCTAAACAGGTTCTAGAGATGACCTAACATTTATTTTCAGTCCTTGGGTATTTTTTTGGTACATGATGGAGGGTATGTGTGCATCTTTTAGAGTAATATGGGATTAAAATGGAAAAATGTGAATCATTATATGGAAAAAACATACAGTTTGTTTCCAAAGGATCCACTTTTAACATAGGTGCAATGTTAAGTTGCTGGTGCAACTTAGCCTTTCTGGGTGCTTACCTACCATACTTAATGCCCACACCGATTTGGCTGAGGAACCTAAGGGATAACTTTGCTCCTTGCCCTCAGAGGTCAACTAAGTCTTATGGGATTATGCATGGGTATATCTCTTCAAGTGTCCTCCAAATGCGGGTCACCAGTCTTCATGTTCTGGGAAGTCTTGGAGAGCCACTAATGGGGTTTCAGCCAGTGTCCAGTCTATAAAGAGGAAAGCCTGCTCATGCTTCAGAAAAGGAAGCCTGGTCTAGCAAGACCTGATTTTGTCATCAAGTGTATGGAACTGGTAAATGATATGCTGAAAGGAGCAAGGCGCTCCCCCCTCCCCCTCCCCCAAAAAAACCTGAGAAATCCCTGAGGATCAGATCCTCAACTAACCTTGAGAAAACAAAAACCTTGGTGAATCTGGGCTAACTGTGTAGCCTTAAGCATCCCAAAAGAAAGTACAACCAGATATAAATAATCAGTAAGACTATAGAAACTCTACTGTAAACATAGAACTTGAGATCTTAATAAAGAGACAAAAAGAAAAAAGAGAGAGTACTGTTTGTCCTGTCTTCAATTCTTACTGGCAAGTGCATGAACTCTGTGGCTGCCACCACTTTGGGCACTCCTCAAAGACATGAGACACAGCTTTGTAACCTTCCAATATGAGCTGAGGACTCATGTATCTCCAAGAATGCTCCAAACCTTCAATGCCAGATGGGGACTACTGAGATACCCAGCTTGTGGACTAAACAGAATATAGACTGCCATTGTTGGACCACCTGGGCTATAACATGGAGACCAGTGCAGGGGGATCGAGACAGGAAGTGTGCTTACTGGACTTCATTTGGGGGATCATGGGAGAGAAAGTGCCCCATGTAGAGCAAAAGTGCAGGATTGATAGTTGTTTGGGATTGCCAAAGAGGAACTTTCAAATACATCCTTAAGGAAAACATGACAAGTTTTAAGGAAAAAAAAAATCCTACAATTCAAGTGATTATTAGAATTAATATATATATATATATATAGATATATAATATATATAGGAATTAAGTATATATAGCTGTAATCAATACAAGTTGGAGAGAACAACAACAAAAGACCTGAAAAAAAATCTCTGGAAAGATTCAGAAAAAGGTAAAAGACATATATATATATGGCAGAGTGCAAAGACTTGGGTGGGATGGGCGGCATGGAAAGGAATGTGATTCTAGATTTGATTGAGAAATGATGTATGACCCATGGAAAAAGTTTAGTAAAAAAACTAAAAAAATTGACAATATAAATGTTAGGTTTCTTTATATTTGTGAGCCTCCTTGTCAATGTAATCTCTGGTTTTCAGATCTGCAGGATAGTTTTGATTGATTAAAACAAATCCATTTTCCTCTTGAAAAATACTTGTTTGGGACAGGGCTTGATACATGTACCATTTTATATATGAAGTAATGAAACAACTGTGTTACAGTAATATCCTACAGTAGTTATACATTTTTATTAAGTTTGAATAGTTACCAATACTTTAACTAAATGCTGTACTATATACCAATGTAGTGAAGACTGGAAGAATATGATATAATTATTATTTGATGCCAAGAAAAATGGACCATGTAGAATAAATGTTATTATAAAAGTAACATTATTATTGAGTTATACTTTTAGTGAACTTTCTTTTTTATTTTTTTTATTTTTTATTTTTTTATTTTTTTATTTACATGTATGAACGTAGTGTCTGCATGTAGGTCTGTGCACCCGTGTGGTGCAATGCCGCGGAGGTCAGAAGAGGGCATCGCATTCCCCTGGAACTGGAGTTCTCCTGGAGTTGGAGTTACAGACCATTCTCAGCCACCATGTGGGTGCGGGGGATCGAACCCTGGTTCTCTGAAAGAGCGGTCGGCGCTCTTAACTACTAGGCCATCTCTCCAGCCCCGAGTTATATTTTTAAATGATTAAAAAAGAAACTATATTTTGAGATATGAATTGATAAATGCACATATTGTTAACAATAAATAATTGTTCAATCTATAATAAGAATTATTTTAATTCTTTAGTCTCTAATTAATTTTATGCATTCTCTCATTTAAATCTTCCATAAATCTTATAAGTAAGCACCATGAATCTCCTGATTTCCTAAAGGTTATTTTCAGATAAAAGATTTAGTAGTTTTGAAAGGAACCACATCTAACACACTGTAGTGTACATGGCACCAGAAGCTGAATTTAAACCACTATATGAGTATTCAGAACAATGGAAGTTCAGAAACAGGATGAAGATCAAATAAGCAGGCAACATTTGGTGGCAATCACTTTTAAAATTTGTATGAAAAAGTTAGCTAACTTGGTTGATTTGCTTGTAAATGTGGTGGTGAGACCTGGGATTGAGACCAGTTACATGCATTTTATCACTCACTAATGGAAATTCTAAATGGGTTAAATGTTACATTTTGTATAAAAAAATATTTTGGATAAAAGTGAATGCATACAATAAGATTGGGGTACGAAAACTCTTCTAAAACAGGACAAAGAAACCATAAAATTGCAAATAATTTTATTCCTCAACTTCTAAATATTCTGAATAGAAAAGAAATTAATTTGCTCAGAAAACTACAAGATGTAAAATTGAAAATTGTATCACATATTCATGGAAGAGTAAAAAATAGAATTAATATAAAATATTTGTGTGAAGTGCTAGACATAGAACCTAGGATATCAAAAACACTAGGCCAAATAATATGGAGAAGTGAAACATGTTATTATAAAATTAGAAAAAAGTATGAAAGAAAAATTTAATGTCAATAACTAATAAGAATTTTAAAATACTAAAGTGCAATATTTTAACAAATGATTCAGTTTTCCCTTAATTATAAACCCCAGTTCTGCCCAAATCTCAAAAAAGTGATTAATAGTCATTTTCTATACAGCTACAATGCAACATAGATTAATATTTTATGAATATCTAAGTAAACCACTAATAATGTGTTTTATTTACAAACAAAAACTAGAAGAAATATAGAGCTTAAAATTATATATATATATATATATATTTAAAGTAAACTAATTTGTAACTGCCTAGTTGCTGATTTTTATCAGCAAGACAGAGCCTAGAGAATATATTTATCTCATTTTGTTGATTTAAAAATTCAATGATAGAGAGATATCTGAGGAGTAGAGAACACTTCCAGAGCAACGAGGATTGAATCCCAGCACCCAGATGGTGGATAGCAACCATCTATAACTTCAGTTGCAGGAAATCCAATTATCTATTTTTCCCCTAAACGAGTATTGTACAATACAGGTGTACTTATATACATATGGACAATCCACTCAAACACTTAAAGTAAAAATAAAGAAAAAGAATTCAAAGAAACTTACATTGACCTTTGTGTGAATAAATGCTAATATATTTAAATGCTAAATATACATATATAAAGTGGAATGATTCAAAATTAAGTGTGAAAGGTGATCACACATGAGAAAAAATAATGATAAAAAACTTAATCTGTAGCTTAAATACATTTTTTTATTAAAAATAAAATCAGGGGGTTTGAGAAAGGCTCAGTGGTTAAGAGAACCTGCTGCTTTTTCAGAAGACACAGGATTAATTCCCAGCACCCCAATGGCAGCTATCAGTTCCAGGGGAATCCCACACTTTCTTTTGATTCCATAGGCACTGAATGACACAGGTGCACTTATGCACATGCAGGTAATGTACTCACACACATAAAATGAAAACAGTAAATCGAAATAAAAAATAAAAATTGGGCCGGGCGGGTTGACACACACTTTTAATCCTAGCACTCGGGAGGCAGAGGCAGGCAGATCTTTATGAGTTCAAAGCCAGCCTGGTCTACAGAGTGAGTTCCAGAACAGCTACAGGGAGACCCTGTCTCAAAAAGACCAAAATCAATCAATCAATCAATCAATCAATCAATCAATCAATCAATGATAAAAATAAATTGGTGGCATATATGTGTCTAATTAATGTTAGATATAACTGCTGTAATTATTAATTTTTTACTGTGATATATTATAATTTTACCATAGAAACAATGTGGGATTGCAATTTCCTAACAAGAGCATTAATTAAAAAAAGTCTTAAGAAATGTTGATTTATAATAGACAGTCAAAAACTACTAAAATTTTAAAAATGACTTACTCAAAAGATGGAGTAAAGAGATGAACCGAATCTTCACTAATGAGGAAGTAAAGATGGGTGAAAAACATCTTAAAAATTGTTCAATATAGTTAATAATTAAGGAAATGAAGATTACAACCAATCTCAGGTATCATCTCACTGCAATAAGACTGGCTAAGATGAAGAAAACAAAAGACACCAAATGCTGGAGAGGTTGTGGGGAAAGGGGAACACTCATCCACTGCTGGTGGGAATGTAAACTCATACAACCACTGTGGAAAGCAGTGTGGAGAACCCTTAAAAGAATCAAAATGAGCCTACCACCTGACACAACCATACCACTTCTGGGTATATGCCCACAAGCCTCATTCTACTGCAAAGATAAAGGCACATCTATACTTATTGCAGTTCTTTTCATAATAGCGAAGAGCTGGAACCAACCCAAATGCCGCTCAACTGAAGACTGATTAACAAAAATGTAGTACATCTACACAGTGGAGTTCTATGCAGTGGTAAAGACGATGAAATCATGAGATTTGCAGGTAAATGGATGGAAATTGAAGCCATTATGCTAAGTGAAGTAACACAGCCCCCTCCCCCCCCCAAAAAAGGGCAAATGGGTTTCCTCATTTGTGGATGCTAGTGCAAAATCCCCCAATTGAAAGAAAAGCTGAGCAATATTATTGTGATATTTCTTTCTATCTGAAAGCAACTGTGATGTTATAGTGTGAATATTATAATGAGACCTAGAATTAACTTACCACCTACTTTCAGGCATAGTAATTAATGTACATGGGCAGAAGGTATATATTCATATTTTAGGATAATTTATAATTAAAATAAAAATATATGAACCCCTGAACATAATAAGAAAAGAAGGGATGTGTGGATGAAACTGATCAATGATTACCAAGTTGGTTACATACAGCATGATGCTTTGCCCTACGATTTTACAGTACAAACAATATAGATGTTATATTTCATGCATTTCAAAAGCCTCAAATAAAGTACTGTGTAATTTTGTTCAGAACTGTGGAATTTTTAACCACAAAGAAATTATACATGTTTAACAACCTAGACAAGTTCAGTAATTTTAAGTTTTAAACAATATATATGCATGAAACCTCTTGTGACCCTATAAATAGGTACAACTTTAAATTTGTATATGTCGGCAAAAATAAATTAATTACAGAAATGTTCAGTTTGGACAATTTAATATAACTTTCATATCGAACTATTTTCTGAAAAATGCATAGTTTCAATTTTCTTTGCTGCTTAAAACTCCATATATATGATGTTTTCATTATTTTTTTATCATTGATGGAAATTTAAACTGGTTCCATTTTTCTCCCCATTGTGAATAGATCAGCAATGGCCATGGAAGAACAGGAATGTCTGTAACTGAGATGACCTCAAGACATAAAGACCAAAATGACTGTTTTCTTTCATGTGTGGATCCTAGCTTGGAGGTTGTGCAAGATCGTGTGTACGGTGAGCACGCATGCGTGGAGGCATGTGTGTGTGTGTGTGTGTGTGTGTGTGTGTGTTTATTTGCATATAAATGGGTGTAAGGTAAAATTAAATGGAATGGAGACAAAGATATGGTAAAATGTGTTCAGAGGTAGGAAAGTATAAAGGCAAAACACATTTCTGACCTCAAGAAGGAAAAAAATACATGACGGGGGAGGTAACAAGGGAGATCAGAAGGCAGGGGTTTAATATTTCCCTGAAGCATTCTGTATTTTAAAATGTCAAAATGATGTTTAATACCTTGTATTCTAATTTAAACAAAAACTGCGAATTCAAGTAGTAAAAGATGTTTTAAATTTTAATAAATATTTCCTTGATGTAGAGATTAAAATGTAAACAGATACTCAAACGCAATTCAATAACAATTAATAAACATTTGGAGAAAAATTTAAAATGTGAACAAAATGATAAAATAATAAATAACAACTATCTGTACTCTATAGTGGAACTACACATACAAACTCACAGCAACTATGACAGCATGCAAAAGACCCATGCATGCAAACCCAAGCCAGAAAAGGTCCAAGCATGATTGGGTAAATGGGGAGAGAGCCCCAGCATTAGATCAGGATCTATTGGTAATAAATAGATGCTGGGAGAGGGAGAGTCAGTTTTCCTTAATGTGATGAGGACTAGTAGGTTTACGAGACACCAAGGGACAGGTTTATACCAAAATCCAAAAGGGAAACACAGAGTACCCTCAATAGGCCTTTAAAAAGACAAATAATAATAATTAAGGACATGAAGTTGGGTAGGGGTAGTAAGGTAGGAGTGTAGGGAGAGTGTGTATGAATATGATCAATGCACACTCTGAAATTCTCGCATCGAGAAAAACATATTTTTAAGATTTAAAAATAAGCAACTGAATTTTAATTGAAATTTATGTTTCCTACATAATTTTCAGTCACTCTTAACACTATAACTGCTTCTCCCTTAGCACCCTCCCACAGCTCCCCTCCCTTAAGTTCACACCTTCTATCATTTATGCTAGGGTCCATTGCCAAATTAGTCATTAGTCTCCCTGCTCACTCCTTAGTGCCAGCTCCTCTCCTGAGGTCTAGTTGGCCTATATGAGGTTTCTTTTCTTTTCTTTTTTTTTTTTTTTTAGTCTTTCTGACAGGGTCTCCCTATAGCCCCAGCTAGCTTAGAACTTGCTCTGTAGACCAGGCTGGCCTTGAACTCACAGAGATCCACCTGCCTCCGCCTCCCAAGTGCTAGGATTAAAGGCGTGTGGCACCATGCCCAGCGAGGTCTCTTTTCTAAATAGAGCCAGGTTTTCCTCTCTGGACCCCCATGCACTCCCAATATCTCCTCAGCCATGTTTGGGTTCTCTTACCTATTTCTGCAGTTATGTGCTGGGTTGTTTTATTTATTTATTTTATTATTTTTTTGGTATTTTTGATACAGGTTCTCCCTTTAGTCCTAGCTGGCATGGAGATTACTCTGTAGACCAGGCTGGCCTTGAACTCACAGAGATCTGCCTGCCTCTGCCTCCTGAGTGCTGGAATTAAAGGCGTCTGTGCTGGATTTTTGTTCAGCTTAGCTTGCATGGGTCTTGTGCATGGTGATACTAATGCTGTAGGTTCATTTGAACAGGGTTCCAGGAGGTTGTAGGATTCACTTCAATTTGGTATTGCATCACCTCTTTTACTCTTAGAATCTTCCTGACCCATCTTCCACAACATTTCATGAGCCCTGAGTGAGTGGGTGAAGCTGAATATAGGCAGCCTCTACATGGAACCCATACTATAGACTCCAGTGTTTGGGCATTTAGCTCTTTTGAGTCCCTGGTCTCCTGTTGCATGGAGGACACTCTCCTTAACTAGAGTTAAAAGGTAGTTAATACCTTCTTGGGTAATTTTTCTGATACTTGGGGATTCTGTGCAGAAGTTGCATTGTATACAGATGTGTCACATAGGCATGAGCAATTCACAAAACGTGACTTTGTGTGTCCAGTTATGGGACCCTGTACTGTTCTCATCTGGTGCAAAAAACTTCTTTTCTGAATGGTGTTTGGGTAATTTGTCTGTGAATATAAGGATTCTTATTTTGTACTTTGCAAAATCTTACCTTATCCAAGGGATGTGTCAAACTGTCTAAGATCTATGACCTCTCCAATTGTGTGCATCTAACTATGTTAACAATATCACACATAATTTTCCTTCCACTGAGTGGAATTTAGGTCCAATTGGTTAGCCATTGATTTCTCCCAAGATAGAAATGCCACTATTGCTTTGATCTTGCATGCTGTTCTGGTCATTGATTTGAATATTTGGTATTGAGGCTGATGTTACAGTATCAGTTGATGTTCTCTCTTAGTGACTGTATAATACTTTCACAGCTAATTTTTAAGACATTTAATATAAAATACAAACTTCAGTTTCAAATGACATGATCATAATTTAAAAACTTATTGAAATGTATGCATTTCATAAAACACATCTTGAACATATTCAACCCCCTATTCCCTGTCTGCACATACCCATAGCCACTTTACCAGACTTCATGCATGTTATGACATATTGGGCCAAATCTGTGCCCCTGAATTTCCCTCAATGCAAGTCAATGCACTGGAGCCAGGGCAGGGTACTTAGCTTAATTCCTATAACAAAGACCAACTCTCCTTCACCCAGCAGAAATCAGCTGCTGATAGTTCCTCACCTAAGGTTGGAGCTTACACCATATTTTTCCATTTCTAGGCTAGATTTTTGTTGGTATCAGTGTGTAAGTGTCTTCTACATGCTGTAACAAGAAGTGTAATTTCATATGAACAAATACACGGATCTTGGAAATCTCAGTTTTCTTGTGGGCATTCACCACACTTGGCTCTTAAAATTATTCTGCCTCTTCTACTTTAATGCTCCCTGAGCCCTATGTTGCAGAGATTTATGGTAATATTCTTATGTAGGATCATTCCCACATAAAGTCCCTTATTGTCTAAATTTTGTTCAGATGTGGATTTCCATGTTAATCACTATCTGTTGCTTGATCATATTTAAATATAAATCACAAACACACAGACATATACACAGACACGAATGCACACACACAAACACACACAAAAACTGCATTGTAACAGTGACATATTATGGATATAATATGGAGTAATTACTTTGTATTAATATTTGCTTATTGTGTCTTTTAACGAGAGTATTTCTTTGGCAAGTTCAATTTTGTAGTCCACACAAAAATCTAATGATTTAATGTGGGTATGCCTGAAAATTAATGAAGTGAATGATAACTTCATTGCACACAATGACAATTGGGAAGGACAATGAGTGAATGAGATACTCTAGAACAAGTGATGAAGAGACAGAATGGTCTGTAAAGATAAGGATAGAACCAAACTTGTACTTCCTCCATGAAGTTGGAGGAATGTGTTTTAATAATAGTTTGGCCTAGCTCAGGAGCAAAGTTATAGGAGAAATAAGGTTTCAAGTGATATCTGGAGGAAGTAGTGTCCTTTTAGTTCAGACCTTCTAAATTCTAAGTTGGGCTTTTTTAAATTTTCATGTTGGCATCATAATTTCACATTGTGGTCTCCCTTCTGAAACTCTGTACTCTGAACTCACAAATTAGCAGCAAGGAAAGACCTTAGGAAAAATGGAAATATATAACATCTCTGTCATGCATGTAATTGTGTAACAGTAAGTAAAATGCTTAGCTTGATAGCATGGTCATTATATTTAAAATGGATAGCCAACTTGAAATGTCCTGAGGAGAAAGGGAATTTAGGGCCTTCTCAGCCATACACTGGTAAAATAATATGACAACAAGCACAAGGCATTCTTGTGGCTTGTGCTGGTGTACTTTTAATAATTCATTTTCCTAATGCATATCTATTAATTATATAGATACCATCTTATTAGCCTCTAAGAAAGATGAACATGGAAGAACAGGCATCTCTGGAAGAACAGGCATCTCTGGAAGAACAAGCATCTCTGTGATTGGGATGACCTCAGTTCATAAAGACCAAAATTACTGGTTTTCTTTTATGTGTGAATCCTAACCTGGAACCCACACAAGCCCTTGCATATGTTTGTGTGTGTGTGTGTGTGTGTGTGTGTGTGTGTGTGTTTGTGTGCATGTAAGTTGGTGTAAGGAAAAAAATGGAAAGGAGACCAAGACATGGTAAAATGTGTTCAGAGGAAGGATGTAAACATAATTGTTTTGAATGATTTACAAACTTCACCCAAAAACTTTATTTACAGCTAGCACTAGACAAAATTTGGCAAAATCATTCTTTAATTATTTTGGATAAATTATCAATAATCCTTTTTTTAAGACTCATATATTGCAACTATCTTTTCAACAAAAGTTGACACTAAAGTCTTTTCTACAGAATTTGGGATTTCAAAGGGATTTCTTTGATTTCCCAATTCTACTTTTCCTCACATTTTTTACTTCTCTTGTTTATAATATTTTTATTTATTATGTTTATTTTATGTATATGAGTGCATTGATGGCATGTGTTAAATGCACCCATATTGTGCAGTGCCCACAAATTTTGGTGCCTCTCTAATTCTGTAAGTAGAGCAATTTCAGCTAGAACCTGAATTTTGAACAAATTCAAATTTCTCATAAAAAATTAAATTGACTGATATGTTTTAAAATTTTATTTTTCCCTTGAAGTAATTATTAGACAAGTAACTCTCGAAGAATTTCAGAGCCATTATTTCTACACAATACACTGAAACAAAAAGATGCTCAAGAAAAAAAATAAAGTCAGTGTACATTACTCTTATTTAATAGGGCTGATTTAAATCCTTGCAGTTTACTAGACTGGATCTTAATATTATTTGTCATCCCATGTATCCAAATAATTTCAACTTTATATTATAGATCACCAAAAAATAACAATTTCTGCTGATTTGGTGGGAAGCAAGCATCCTTATAGTTCCATGTGCAATTTCTAGGAACCATACTAACCAAAGATATCAAAGATCTCTACAAATATTTTTTAAACTCCTGAAGAAGGAGATTGATGATGACATCGAAAGGTGGAAAGACCTCCCATCGTCATGGATTTGAAAAATTAATGTAATAAAAAGTCCATTCCACTCAAATTGATATACAGATTTAATGCAATCCCAATTAAAATCCCCAGGAGTTTCTTCACAGACTTGTAAAAAATATATTAAATTCATATGGGAAATCAAAAGACCCCAAAGATCTAAGGCAACACTGAACAAAAAGTGCAATACAGGGGGGATCACTTTACCAGACTTCAAACTATATTACAAGGCTATATTCATAAAGACAACCTGGCACTGACACCAAAACAGACCCATTGACCCATAGAACAAAATTGAAGATCCAAGTTTGAGCTCGTACAATTTCAGCCACCTCATATTTGAAAAAGCACTCAATGGAGGAAAGATAGCATCTTCAGAAAATGGTGCTGGCAAAACTGGGTTACAATTTGCAGAAGAACAAAATTAAACCCATACCTCTCCTGCTGTACAAAAATCAACTCCAAATGAATTAAAGATCTCAACATGAAACCAGAAACTCTGAAGGTGATAAAAGAAAACTTTGCCATAATTGTCCTTCGTTGGGGTGGGATTGGGGTAGGGGGAAGGGAAAGGGGAATATGCCTGAACTGAATTGAAAAATGATGTCTGAAATACACAAAACATCAATAAAAAAGAAAACTTTGGCAGCAACCTACAAGACATAGGTGTAGGAAGACTTTCTAAATCAAACAATAGTCACACAGGAAATAAGGTAAACAATTGAAAAGTGGGACCTCATTAAACTCAAAAGCTTTATACAGTGAAAGAAACAATCAACGAAGTGAAGAGAAACCCACAGAGTGGGAGGAAACCTTTACTAGTGATACATCTCACAGAGCATTAATATCCAGAATATATAAACTACTCAACAAAACAAAACAAATGACCCACTCAAAAGATGAAGAGTTGAACAGAGACTTCACTAGTGAGAAAAGAAAGATGGTTGAAAGTGCTAAACATCATTAACAATTAAATAAATGCAAATTACATCCACTTTAAGATATCATCTCACTATAAGACTGCCTAAGTTCAAGAAAACAAAAGACACCAAATGCTGGAGAGGTTTTGAGGAAAGGGGAACACTCATCCTCTGCTGGTAGGATTGTAAACTCAGACAATCACTATGGAAAGCAGTGTGGAGAACCCTTAAAGGACTCGGAATGAGCCTACCACCTGACCCAGTCATACCGCTCCTGGGTATATACCCACAAGTCTCATCCTATGGCAATGATACATGCACATTTGTTTATTGTAGCTCTCTTCACAATAGTGAAGATCTGGAATCAACCCAAATGCACTTCAAATGACAAGTGGTTAATGAAAATTTGGTACATCTACACAATGGAGTTCTATGCAGCAGTAAAGACCAATGACATCATGAACTTTGCATGTAAATGGATGGAACTTGAAGCCATTATGCTAAGTAAAGTAACAAAGTCCCAGAAAAACAAATAATGAATGGTATCCCTCATGTGTGGATGCTGAGAAAAGTTGATGTTATATTTCTCTTTATCTGAAAGCAACTGGTCTATTATATTGTGAATGCATTAACAGACTCTAGAATTAAATTACTACTTATTTTCAGACATTATAATTATGGTAGATGGGTGGAGAGCATGTATTCATATTTTAGAGTAATACAAAATTAAAGGGAAAATGTGAATTCTTAAACATATTTTGGAATTAACATATAGTTTACTTTCAGAGGTCATAATTGTGATATATATGTGATGTATATACAGGCATATTTTGGAGCAATACAAATGGAAAGGAACAACAACAACAAAAGGACTGGATCAAAGGACTGACCGAAACAGTTAACTTCTGCCCAGAACAATAAACCTTGGCAGAGAAAATCTAATTGGCTATTGGCTCTCTCCTTGGAGGAATAACCCATGGCTGATACCACAAGCTTACATCCTCTACAGGTTAGGAGATGTTATAAGCCACAATAAGACCCTGTCATATTTAACAGGGAAAAAATGTAATTCATGGATTAACATATCATCCAAACATATGTGTCTATACCAAAGTAACCTACCATAACTATTAGTGCTGTTTAAATACCTATATATCTAATTGCTTGTGCTTCATTAGTAGGATCGAAAGGTTATTCCTGGACAAACTGTCAGCCCATGAAAGGAAACAGCCAGAATTGACCAGAGTCCAAGTCAACAGCTCCAGAGAGAGTGGACTGTTTTACCTCTCATCCACCTGTGCCCCTTTTCTAAGCCTAGGGAACAACCTGCGGAAGAGGGGGCGTGGTAGAATGTAAGGGCTGCGATTGGGGTGAATGGTGAAACTACAGCAATGTAGTCTGGACACTCATTTGATCAACTTGATTGAACAAACAACCTGTCACCCCCCACTGGATGGTGGGGCTGTAGGTGTTTGGGCACAACAGCCTGCAGATAGGTTTTGCATGAAGGATGCTTGTACTCATGGATTATCACTTATAGCTAAAAATGAAAAAAAAAAAAAAGAGAGAAAGATGCAGGACAGTTATGGCAGAATGCATGATCTGGGATGGGGTGGGGGTGGGGGGAAGGGAAAGGGAAATATGCTTGAACTGAATTGAAAAATGATGTATGAAATGCACAAAGCATCAATAAAAAAAATGTTAAAAAAAAAAGACTGAGAAAAAGATGCAAGATGAATTGAAGAATGAATGAACTGGGGTGGGGTGGGGGACATGGAAATGGGAATGTGTCTAAATTGGACTGAGAAATTATGTATGAAATATGCAAAACATCAATAAACTATTTTATTAAAGAAAAAAAGAATATGGGGATTTTCATTCCTGAAACATTGGACGAGTCTTTTGAGAAGTCATATCCTTGTCACTGTACTGGGAACAGGCACAGATGCCCTGCTCCAGGACTTACATCTACACACATTATCTAGTTAGAACCTGCCCAGCCTGTTCCCATCAGCCTTTCTTGGGAACAGACACCTCCTCACTAAAAGCCATCCTGGAAACCCTGGTCCAATTTTTTTTTTAAGTAATACTCAAACTTCATATCTGAGCAGAAAGCAACAAAGTTACATCAGCAATAAAAACAGAACCATACTTCAACTCAAGCAAAGGTAGGTTAAAATGTCAATTGAGACACATAACCTAAAAAAGTAAACAAAAAAAATCCATATGCTCAGACCAAAATGCAAAAACACAAATGATGTGTAACACCAAGAAAATATGTCCTCACCCTGTCCCACCAGTTCTACAGAAGTGCCAGAAGTGCTCTAAGATATGCCCAGAGGGACACTAGGATGCAAAATTTAAAAGAACAATATTAAATATGAGTAAAGAATTAAATGACTCAAAGAAACACAACTCAAAGATCTCAAAGAGTATAGAAATAAACTCCTGCTTATAAGGCAAGAACTACAAACATTTTGTGAAAGAATTGACAAAGACAATTTAGGATTTAAAAGACAAATTCACAAAAGAATAATATTGAAGAAAACACAGGCAGTAATGAAGATGAAATTGAAAACAAATTAAACAAATTTAAAATTAGTGGAAAAACACAAGCAGAGTTAATTAAATGGAAAACCAAGCCCTCTAAGATATATTAAAATCTGTCCTAAGGAGGAAGTTTATAGCTCTAAGTGCCTATAATAAAAATTCAGAAAGGTCAAAAATAAATGACTACATGTTACAACTCGAGAACTGGAAAAGGAAGAGCAAAACACACTCAAACAGAACAGACCAAAATAAATAAATAAAACTCAGAGCAGAAATCAATGACACTTAAACAATGAAAGCAAAACTATAAATCAATGAATCCAATGCCTGGTTCATTGAAAAAATAAGCAATCAGCAAGATGGATGGAACCTTATCCCATGTAACAAAAAAGTAAATAAAAGAAAGAGCAAAGTCAAGTTGAAAAATATCAGAGACAAAAGTTGAAACATCAAGAGATGAAAAAGAAGAAAAAAACCACCCAGAATGTTATAATGGAATATTTAAAAAACCTATGCTGTATTAAATTTGAAAATATGAAAGAAAAGGACAAATTTTCAAATTCAGTGGAAGCAACAAAGTTAAACCAAGAAGACATTCACAACTTAAACAAATCCATAACAAGGAATTGAAAATAGAAACACAAAGCCTGTATTAAGGAAAAAAGGCCCAGTTGCAATCAAAGCAGAAATTTACCAGACCTTCAAAGAATATCTATAATATATATTACTTAAATTATTCAGTTGTATAAAAACAAATAGCAAGAAAATAATCCCCCATGGTAAAGTTGGCTTTATTTCAGAGATATATGGATGGTTCAATATATGCAAATCAATAAGCTAATGAGACATATAAATTGACTTAAAGGTAAAAATGACATGATCATATCAATAGAGACAGAAAAGTTATTTGTCTGAATGTAACATTCATCCTGGATAAAATTCCTAGAGGGAATGGAGTTGAGGGAACATATCTCCAACATAATTAAGTCTATGATCCCCTCACCACCATCTTTCTAAATGAAGAAAATACTTCATGCACTTCAATTAAAATTAAGAACCAGACAATAATGTCTGCTAACCCCACTCCATTTCAATTTACCACTTGAAACTCTAGTTAGATCAATAAGACAAGAAATGTAAAATAAAGGAATAATAATTGAAAATAAAAGATCAAAGGATACCTGTTTTGCAGGTACTATGATATTGTTCAAAAGAGACTAGATTTTCCACCTGAAAACTTCTAGAAACAATCAGTATTTACATAAAGTGGAAATATGAATAATCAACTTACAAAAATCAATAGCCAGGACTTGAGGAATGGCTCAGTAATTAATGGTACTGGCTGTTCTTCCAGAGGACAAGAATTCAATTCCCAACATGCACATGCTGACTTACAACTACTTGTAACTACAGTTTCAGGGAATTTGATGCCCTCTTCTGGCCTCTGAGAGATTTGCATGATACTGATTTACTTATAAACATACATGCAGGTCAAAGGTTCATACATATAACACACAGAGACACACAAACATACATGCACAGTAATTGAAAATAAATAGGCTTTGTATATTCATAAAGCAAGGAATCAGAGGAAGAGTTCATGGAAATCCTCCATTTCACAGTAAACATAAACAAGGATATTAGAGACAATGAAAATTTTTTATTTTTTATTTTTCATTTATTTCTGTATGTGTATGAATGTACTGTCTGCATGTAGGTCTGTGCACCCGTGTCATGCAATGCTGCGGAGGTCAGAAGAGGGTGTCAGATTCCCCTGGAACTGGAGTTCTCCTGGAATTGGAGTTTCAAACGGTTCTCGGCCGCCATGTGGGTGCTGGGGATCGAACCCGGGTCCTCTGCAAGAGCAGTCGGTGCTCTAAACCTCTAGGCCACCTCTCCAGCCCCAAGAGACAATGAAAATTTTTAAATCTAAGTAATAGATTGAGGAAGACACAATAAGATATTAAGATTCCCATGATTGTGGATTGGTTGAAATAATGCTATGAAACTGGCCATGCTATCAAAAGTAATTTAAAGATTCAATGTAATCTAAATAAAAATTCCAATGGCATTCTTCATAGAAATATAAAAACAAAATATGTTAAAATTCATGTGGAATCATGAAAGACCCCAGATAGCCAAACCAATCTTGAACATAAATAGCACTGTGGAGATCACCATACCAATTGTCAAAATATGTTACAAAACAATAGTCATAGAAACAACATGGTAGTGGCAACAGAACCAGATAAATACAAGTAGATCAGGGAAAAAAATAGAAGACCCAAACATAAGTGCATACAAATTCTGCCTTGTGATATCTGACAAATGGCCTAAGAACATACATTAGAGGAAAGACAGCATCTTCAACAAATGTCGCTTGAAAAACTGCATTTTCATGGATAGAAGAAGGAAATTTGACTCACAGATACCAGGCTGTATAAATGAAACTGCAAATGCATCTCATAACACAGTGTGAAGCATGAAGTGTCATAACTATAAGATACATAGGCAGTAATCTACAAGATATAGGATTAGGAAAGGATTTTCTAAAATGGACATTAGTCGTTCAGGAATTAAGGTGAGCAGTTGACAAATAGGACTACAATAAAATAAACATTTTCTGAGCACAATGGGAAAATCAAGTGGAGAGGAAACCGACAGAGAGGAAAAAATCAGCAGCTATACATCAGTCAGAGCATTAATATCTACAACACACAAAGAACAACAAAATGAAAGAATAATGAAAGCAAATATTCCAATTATAAAATGTGCTCTGAAGTGGAATATAGGTGACTTGTCCATGGACACACACACTCAACAGACTGCTTATCTCCAAGGTTTGGTCATTCAAGAACTTTTGAGTTCCTGACCCCCCATTACAAAGGGAGCTTCTTTAAATAGAGTTAAGAGGTATTAGTATTAGTGGCCTCTTGGTTCCTTGCTCTATATTGCGTGAGTCTTAGGTGTAGAGGTTTCATTGACTTGGGTAATTTACAGACAATGTCTATACATGTCCAGTTGAGGTACTATGCAATATTGTTCTTCTGGTGCAAAAGAAGTTTCTTTATTGAGTGGTGTCGGGGATGTTTGTCCATAACTATGAGGATACTTATTTTAGAGTTAGTAAGTCATTACCTTAGCCTAAGGATGTGACAACCTTGGGAATTTCCCTAAGATCTATGACTTTCCATCCATGTGTATCTGGCTAGGTGCGGCATCCACCTCTGCGTCTGCCACACCAAATCCAGTAATGCCTGTGTAAACAATATGAGAAATCATATCCAATACAGGCAGGGGAGCAGTGTCCTAAGGGACTACGACCCCCTGGAGGTCCCTGGCAGAATGCCCGGCTAAGATAACTCCCGAGATTGAGAAGCTTTCCTAGGATCTTACGTTTTCTGGTGTTGGACTTAGCATAACACTGAGCACAAAAAGATCTTTTCTTAAAGCCAGCTTATAGATACAAAATAAACTTTTTGAATGTGTCAAGAACTAGCAATTAAAATGCCTCTCTTGGGCACAGGGCTTTTTCCTGGCAGCAAGAATTTTCTGCAGATCCA
>VZQC01013302.1:4830970-4847158 GCA_009823505.1 Rhizomys pruinosus
AAGTAAAAAACAGACTTTCTCCTTAACAAACAATTAATGCAAGCTGTTAATATAATGGCAAGGTTAAAACTTGCTTCATGCATCAAGAAAACAAAATGATTGCATGACAGTAATGTCTTGCCTTACATGAATGTCCTTAGAAAACGATTCCGATACCACGCGCCAGCCAGGTACACAGCTCACAGCTCTAGGCGTGGGTCTGGCGGGGGGCAGCTGGGAGAGGGTCTCGTCTGGTGAACCCGTCTACGGGGGTCCACCGGCCCAGAGGGGCCCGGGGCGCGGGCTAGATCAGCACACAATACCCCCCTCCCCCGCGCCAAGTGAATGCTAAGAATACCAAATGGTCTTCCTTTGGGAGAACCAATTACAGAACAGAAAGAGAAGACTAAACTTGCGCTTCCAACATCCAATTATATACACAAAACTGAAAACTGAAACCTAGCCAAGTCAAATAACACCATAAAAAAAAATAAAGCATCGGAAGAGGCAAGGCAAAAACCATCCGACTAACAAGTGAAAAGTCATTTGTGACTTGAACCAAAAAGGGAAATCCATATGCCAGGGCACGACGACGAAGAAACAACATGGGAAAGGCACAGATACATATCCCACACCAGGCCTACCAAAACTGGAGGAGATATGACACCATCATGGGATCCACTTGCAGTAGACCCAAGGATAACCAGAGTTAGGACAATAATTGCAGACATAACTGCAGAAGAAATTAACACGAAAAATAACAGAAGAAGTCATGGAAACTAAAGGAGAGAGAATGAAAAACCAAAAAGGACCTAGAGGGATACAATAACAAACTTTGGAAGAACTAAAGGGAAACAGACCCCCATGACAACTCCAGAACAGAATCCTCTGAGGGAGAAAAAGCCAAACTCGACTATGGCAAGTCACGCTACAACCCCACCGACAAAAGGAAGCCTAAGCAACAGAAGAAAGGAGCACCAAAAGAGATTGAGAAGCACAAAGAGGAGATTGAGAAGCTCAAAAAGGACACATGCCGCATCCCCCCCTGAGGTACTAAAGAAAACACGGAGGAAACAAAAAAGGAATTAGAACACTCAGTCAATCAAGAAGAAAAGAAAGGAATAACACTCTCATCGAAGTAGAACTGGAGGAGCAGAACAAAGAATATCAGGACCTGGAAGATAACACAGAGCAATTAAAAAGCTCAAATAAAGATTATGAAGAAATTTAAAAAACACAAAAGTGGGAAAAACCAGGAAATATGGGACACTTGAAAGACCAAACCTTCTGTATCATAGGAATAGAGGAAGGAGAAGAATTCTCAAGAGAATAGTATTGATCAGATCTTCAACAGGAATAAATAGATGGAAAATTTCCCAAACTAAAAATAGAACAAGCCCTCAAATACAATAGAAGCCACATAGGACCCAATAACAGCAGGATCAGAAAAGATACACCCCACGCCATATCCTAGTTAAATGCTAGATGCCCAAAAACAAAGACAAAATTTGAGGGCTACAAAAGAAAAAAAGTCACATACAACGGGAAAACACCAGTCAGAATTACAACTGACTTCTCGCCTCAAACCATGAAAGCAAGAAGAAACATTGAGCAAAGCATTCCAGTGTAAGGGGGACTATGGATGCCAACCCAGAATACTTACCCAGCAAAAATGTCGACATAGTTGAAGGAGAGAGAAGACATATCTTCTCAAGAAACCAAAGATCCTAAGATGATGGAAACACCATCTACTGGAAAGACCCAAACTCTGATCATAGCAATAGCGCAGAAGCCAGGATCCCAAGACATGATCAAACAAACTAAGTCCTAACAACCAAAAACGAAACAACAAAAATAACGATGGAGAACATCAAGGCCTAAAAGTCCAAATGGATACCTAAAAGTGAAAGGAACAACATCCAATCTTTCAATTGTAATGACCTTAAATATTAATGGGCTAAACTCCCCAATCAAAAAAGGCATAGACTCGGAGAATGGATTAGAAAACAAAAACCCGATCTATATGCTGCTACAAGAAACCCATCTCAATCTTCCACAGGCTAGGCAACAGACTTATAGGTGAAGAGGATTGGAAAAAGTATTCTCCAAGCAAACTGCGTACCAAAAAAGAAAGCGGGTGTGGCTATTCTCCAACTATCACGAAAAAATAGACTTCAAAAGCAAAAAGAAATCAAAAGAGACACAGCAGGGCCATTACATCCTTATTAAAGGGCAATTGCGATGAAGATTTCACCAACACTCAAAATATACTATGCACCACCAACACCAGTGCACCAAACTTAGTAAAGAGAATTCTTCAGACTCTCAAGGTCACAGATCAACCACAGCACACTAATACTAGGGGACTTCATTACCCCATTCAAGTCCTCTAGACAGATCACAGGACAAAGGAATAACACAGAGAGAACAATCTAACTAACATGACAGAATACACCAAATGGATCCTCACAGACACGTCTACCGAATATTTCACCCAAACACAGAGAATACACTTCCACTCACGCACCTCATGGAACATTCTCCTACCAATTGACCATTACTGGGAAACAGGGAAAAAAACTTAACAAATATTAAAAAGATTGAAATAATCTCATGCATTCTACAGACCACAAAGTGCAATAAAAAAACCAATATCAACCCAGAATAAACCCTACAACCTACAGAACATATGGACGAGTAAACAACACTCTCCTGAAAAGATGGGTCAAGGAAGAACTAAAAAAAAGAACTAAAAAACAATTCCTGGAACTGAATGACCAATGATAAACAACACACAAAATAAAACCTATGGGACACTCTAAAAGCATCCCTTTTAGAGAGGGATCGTTATAGCTCTTAAGTGCCCACTTAAAAAATAGAAAAAGAAGACACAAGGTGAAATGATCTAACCACTGCAGCTTAAAAATCTTGAGAGACAACAACAAATGAAACCCAAACACGGAGCAGACAAGAGAAATAACAAAAATCAGAGCAGAGATCAATGAATAGAAAACAAAGAAACACTAACAAAAAATGCAATGAATCCAAAAGTTGGCTTTCTTTGAGCGAATAAACAAGATACGACAGACCTGCTAGCCCAGTTAACCAAAAGAAAGAGGAACAAACTCCAAATCAAAAGAATCTGTTGATGAAAGGGAAATATCACAACAGGACAATGAAACAGCATCAGACAACCATCATCATGGGTCTACTCCCAAAACTTATTATCTACTAAGTTTGAAAACATAGAAGAAATGGATGAATATCTGAAACCTGGAATCCAACAAAGCTCAACCAAGAAGAAGATGACAGCCTAAACATTCCAATAAGTAAGGAAGAAAGGAAGGTGTAATAAGTAGCCTCACCAACCAAAAAATGCCCAGGCCCGCATGGATTCACGGCAGAATTCCATAAATTATTTCGTTAAAGACTTACAACCATTACTATATCAATTGTTTAGGAAGATTACAAACGGAGGACCTTCTCCCAATTCCTTCTATGAAGCCACGCATTACGCTCCTACCAAAACCAGGGAAAGATACAACCAAAAGAGAGAATTGATAGACCAATCTCCCTAATGAACACAGATGCCAAAATTCTTAAACAGGGATTCTGTGCACAATCGCATACAGACTTCCATCAAGAAATCATCCATCCACCATGACCAAGTTGGATTTCATACCAGGATGCAGGGATGTTCAACATACGAAAATCAATAAACACAGATCAAACACATATAAGGACATAAAAGATCAAAAAGAAAAAAAAACACCATCATCTCAATTGATGTGGGGAAAGCCTTTGACAAAATCCAGCCCCTTTCACGTTTATAAGTCCCTGGACGGGAACCCTTGGTTGAGTCGTGTCTCATTCCTCAATGTAATCAAAGCCATATACTAGAAAACCCCAGCCAATATCATCCTAAATGGGGAAATGACAGAAGCATTCCCCTTAAAGGTAGGAACTCGCAAGCTGCCCCCCTGTCACCACTCCTCTTCAATATAGTGCTAAAACATCCCTAGCTACGGCAATTAAGGCAAGAAAAGGAAATTAAAGGAGTTTTATTGGAAAAGAGGAAGTCCAAAGCTATCCCTTTTTGCTGATGATTATGATAGTGTCTACCTAAGGATGCTAAGAACTCCACCAAAAACTCCTAGAAACATCCAAGAGGCTTTGGTAAGTGGCAGGATACAAAATAAACCTAGAAAAAATCAGTAGCCCTTTCTTACACACCACAGCCCAACAAGCAATTGAAGAAAGGACTACAAGGAGACCTTCCCACTCACAATAGCCTCAAACAAATTCAAAATACCTCGGAACAAACCTAACCAAAGACCACCACGGATCTCTACAACAAAAATTTTAAACCCCTGAAAAAGGAAATTGAGGAAGACATCAGAAGATGGACAAACCTCCCATGCTCATGGATTTGGGAAAATAAATATAGTAAAAATCCATCCTACCCAAACTGTGTACAGATTTAATGCGATCCCAATCAGATCCCCAGAGTATTCTTCACAGGCCTGGAAAAAAAAATCCTCAATCTCATTTGGAAAATACAAAAGACCCCGCATACCCTAGCCAAAGCACACCCTGAGTGAACAAGAGCAATACAGGGGGATCGCTATACCAGGACATTCAACTCTACTACAGGGCTTTGTCATAAAGACAGCCTGGTACTGGCACAAAAACCAGACCAGTTGACCAATGGAAAAAACTGAAGATCCAAATCCTGAGCTATACAATTTCAGCCACCTATATTTAACAAGGGGGCCAAGAGACACAATGGAAAGAAGACGCCATCTTCCGCAAGATGGTGCTGGCAAAACTGGCATCACCACTTGTAGAAGAATGAAATTAAACCCTACCTCTCACCTCCTGTACAAAGGTCAACTCCAGATGGACCAAAGACCGTCAACGTGAAACCCCAAACTCGCTGGAGGTGATAGAAGCGAGAAGCTTGGCAAGCAGACTTACAAGACATAGGCTGTAGGAAAGACTTCCTAAATCAGACACGCAGCGCACAAGAAATAAGATCGACAATTGACAAATGGGACACTATTAAACTCAAAAATATATCCCATTACCATTACAATCAGGAACTTTTAATTTTGCTTAGTGGTAGAATGGTTCCCTTGAATGTATGTTGCCGTAGCTTTAGATATACACACACACACACAATTAATAATGATAATAATAATAATAATAATAGTAATAATATAAATTCAATAAACTCATAGGTTACAATTTCTTTGTTCAAAAATCAGGGAACAGGGGTTTGAGATACTGCTCAAAGGTTATGAGTACTTAATGCTTTCTTAGTGGCCCTGAGTTTTTTCCCAGCAATCACGTATGGGGGCTGACAACTATCTTGTGAGAAATACCACAAGGTAACAAGACAGCAGCACATTTTACTTAAGATTATAATATTTTACCCTTGCTATCATGTGAGTCTCTGAGAGCTGTAGCTTGTTGCTTCTGTTCAATCTCAAGGAATATCATAGTGCTTATCTCTAGACCAGAAAAAAAAAAGATCATAGTTGGGGATCTAAATACAATGAACAATTTATTGAATGAAATTCACAAAACATATTTGAAAAAGGGGAAAAAAAAACCTATACCTAAAAATCCAAAGAAAATATTTAATGAATGCTTATTGCATTCAAAGAGTGGAAAAACCATATGCCAAACTATAATAAATCTGGGTGTATCTGTTTATTTATGGACTGTAGCGTGACCTTTTGATGTATGTTTGCATTGGGTTTGGGGTAAGTGAAATTAATGAGATGTTATGACATACCATTTAAAATATATTGCGGAAAACAAAAGCCTAGTAAAGCTGTATGGACTGATACATTACTGTAACTTAGTCATAGAATGTCTATGGCAGGATTGTGAATTCAAGAACAGATGCAGCTACATACAGTGAAAATCCCTGGCTGCTGCTTTAGGCCTTTATTCCACTCAGGAAGCAAGAGACAGGCAAATCTCTGCGAGATGAAGCCCAGCCTGGGATGGTCTGCATAAAGAGTTGCAGGTCAGCTACTGCTACAGTGAGACAGTGTCTCAAAACAATGCCAGAAAGAACAGTAATGTGTGAAATACTCAATAATAAGGCCACGTTTATTATTAATTAGAATTAAATAAACTGACTTATCATGCCCTCCATTATAATAACATAAAAATAATGAATTACACTATGAAATTCTTACAAAACAAAAATTATGCAATGAAATACCTTTAAAGTAATTGATGATCCTTTAAAACATTTTTCTTATTTTTCATTCTATTATCATACAAAATTTGTCACAGTATTCCATGACAGTCAGGGCTTTATAAAAGCAACTCCAGAAAGAGAAATATGTGAATCAGAAATAGGCCAAATATAAATAAGTGATCATTCTGGCATAAGTAATATGACATTTTGTTTGGTATCAGTAGTATTATAATACAGATGTCACATGCTAGGTCCACTGTTTCCAGTCTTAGTAGGAGTTTTCTTTGTCTTCATTTCTAAAATCCTGGATACATACTACTCCTACATCAATTGCTGGGACTAGTGTTATAAAACTGTGGCCAATAATACTTAAAAGTAACTGTAGAGTGTTTCTGATGTCTTCATGTGGCACACAGAACATTTCCATCTATAGTAAAAATACAGAAATGTGGAAAGCATAAAAATAAAGTACATAAATGAAGAATAGTGAGATGTACTAAACTTTAAAATTATTCAGTGATAATTATGATGTGTCAGAATCTTGACATCTAGTTGGGCATAATGGTACATGTCTTTAGTCCCAGCACTAGGGAAGCCGAGGTAGGCAGATCTCTGTGAGTTCAACACAAGACTTCTCTACATAGTGAGTTCCAGTCCATTTCGGGCTATGGGGAGACCATGAACCTCCCACCCAAAAAAAAAACACAAAAAATATAAATAGAATCTTGACACCTAAGATGCTGGATATCAGAAAGTTCATATCAATGAAACAACACAATTTTTTATTATATCCCTGCATTTTTGGTCTATGGTAAGCCTACATTATTGTTTCTTCTCAGTCTAATACTGTAAAGAACAATATTATTTATTTAAAGATTTTCATTTATAAAGACTGTGTCGACCACATCTGGTGCAATATACTACCCTAATAAAGCTTACAGGTCTCCGGATTTGAATTCCATCAGTATAAACTATGATTCTGAATGTTAATAATCATCCCTTGCTCAACATCTTCAAATACAAAATAAGAGTAACATTTTTGGAAAGAAAATAGTACAAATACCAGCAATATAGAATTATACAATAAATACTTAGATGACTTCTGCTATGTTTGCTGGTGACAAGTTCTAGGAAGAGACCAGAGGGAATGTCAATAGATAATGTCATATAGTCACTTACAGACAAATCTATAAGTGTAATGGAACATGGAGAATGGAAGAAACATGGGATGGGAAAAAGGGCCTAGTAAGTTGAGAGTGAAGGTAGAGGAGTCAATTTTTTAATGTGGTAATTGAGGCGGTTTGAGGGAAATTAGTTAATGATTCATTATTATATACATAGATTAACAAATCTCTTAATTCTCACGAGATTAACCTTATTGAGTGCATTATGATTAACACAATGACTCATCACTACCAAACATAAGAAGAATAAGAGTCTGAAGAAGGATTATTCTTGAATCAGACACCTATTTCAAGTTCCCCAAAAGATTCATGGATCATTGGAGAAGAGGTGGGAAAAAGATTGTAAGATCCTTAGGTGGGGGACAAACAAAAGGATACAGAGATTTTCAGACAGTGGGAAGTAATACAAAAATGAACCATATAAGTGCAAGCCAGTCAAAATTTCACCATAGATATGAACTTCAATAATTGAAAGAACTGGAGAATTAAAAATAGTGGGATGTCAGCAAGTTTCAAGTTGATCAGAGGATAGCCATATTATTGAGTAATCATTGCTAAGTATTGTAATATACATTTGACCACGTTTATAACAAGCTATTGCTATATATATACATATATATGTATATATACATATATATGTATATATGGTGTGTGTGTCACACATATACCAAAATTATAATGACTGAATATAAATTTTATGCTAATTTCAAATCAGACCCTTATAACGTAAGAACTATTATTCTTTTTACTTAACATCAAAATAAAAGGTCTTGGGGCTGGGTCAGGGGTTAAGAACACAATTTCCTCTTGAGAAAACCCAGGGCCAATTTTCAGTACCCACGTGTTGCATTTACATACATGTAAACAGTACACTCATACACATAAAATTAAAAAAATAAATAAATAAAATATTTTTTTTAAATAACGGGCCTCTTAGAAGCACTAACAGGTGGGCATTTGTGGTCTTATCCACTTAAATATTTTAGAAACAAACTTTGTGCTTCATTTATGTTCCTAATCCTGTATTTCAGCCTTCTCTGAAAGCAAAGTTGTTTTTATTTTTTGAAAGAGGACCTCCCTGGAGCCCCAGCTGTCCTAGAATTCTCTATGTAGATCAGTTTGGCTNGGATCTTTGTGAGTTCAAGGCCAGCCTGGTCTACAGAGTAAGTTCCAGGACAGCTGGGGCCACAGGGAGACCCTGTCTTGAAAAAACAAAACAAAACAAAACAAAACAAAACAAAAATAAAGAGAATAAGGCTAAAGAAAAATTTAACACTGATGTAGACTACAGGGTGAGTAATTCAATATTGTGTGTATATAGGTACACACATATGTATTTAATGAAATACATATGTATTTAATGAAATATGTGCATGCACATATGTATTTAATGAAAATCTAAGAGATATATTAATTGCAGATTTATAGGAAAGAGTAAAACATAAATGACCTTAAGGATACATACCAATTTGAGTGTACTGATATGAATTTTACATTCAAGAAATTCCAAACCAACCTAAGCAATTATGATCAAATGATGGCTGTTCAGTGGGAAACAGTCACTTATAGGATGGGACTCCTTGTAGCTCAGCTACACTCCAGTGACTGCTAAGGGATATGTAATGACAAAAATCATAGTCTATAGTCTATATTTTTATATAGTGGAGTTTATTGAATAGGTTGGGGAGCAGATGTGGGAGGTGTGGATTGGAGAAGAATTCTAAGTGCTAAAAATTACATTCTATGCAAATCATGACAAATCAATTAAAATGTAGAAAATAATTAAAAATAAGCATTAGTGTTATATTGTTTAGAATTACAATAGTAAGGTGAGAATTCCTGAAAGCTTAGTAGCTGTGTAAATATTCTAGTTATTTTTAATTTACTCAGCATATCATGACAATCACAATTGATAACAATCAAACTGTACTTTTATATATAAGAATAAACAAACATCTGAATAAAGTACAGGGCACTCGATTAAAGATAAATTCCTTTGTTGATTAGTTTCTGATAAGTTAATAGAGAAACACTTCTCAGAGTACACCATTTAGTGGCTAATTCTTCTTGTAATAGATGAAAGTCATATAATTTCAATATGTGAAGACAAGCCTGGAAAAATTTAGCACCAGTAACATATATATATAATGCCTAGTAAATATAGGGGATTCTAAATACATGTTCAGTATTAGTGACCATTATAGAGACTATGTCTGGATTAAAAGTACAAGTTAATATCCTCTAGTTACATCCATTTACCTGCAAATTGCAGGATGTCATCTTTCTTTGCCACTGCATAGAACTCCATTGTGTAGATTTACCACGTTTTCTCTAGAAGATCTTATATTAAGTAAAGTAACACGGTCCCAGAAAAACAAATGACAAATGCTATACACCATCTGTAGATGTTAACACCAAGTACCTAGTTGTAAGGCAAACTGAGCAACCTAGTTATATTCCTCTTGCTCTGAAAGCAACTGTGCTCCTATGTTGTGAATTCCTAAACAGGTTCTAGAATTAACCCACCATTTATTTTCAGACTTTGGAATTTTGTTATATGGTTGGAGAGTATGTATGCATATTTTAGAGTAATATAAAATCAAAATGGAAAAAAAAAAAAAAAAAAAAAAAAAAAAAAAGGAAATTATATATATATATATATATATATATATATATTACAAGTCAGAGGGAACAACACCAAAGAACCAGGGGGAAAAAAAGGCTGAAACAGTGAAGTTCTCCCAAAGACAATGATCCTCTGCTTTGGAAAAATTCTGGAAAGACTCAGAGACGGAAACTGGACATGTGTGGCCTAGTGCATGGACTCGAGTGGGATGGGGGACATGGAGGGAGAAATGGGACTAAATTGGATTGAGAAATGATGTATGGAAAAGTTTAGCAAGAATAAAAATATATTTAAAATTTTGGAAAGAAAAGTGGTTGTTAATGCAAAAAAGTACAAGTTATACATTCAAAAGCAAAATGGTTATTTATGCAAGACAACTGGATATAAATGTGTTTTAAGTAACAACATTGCCCAAATGGTAGCTTATTTTAAACTGAGTAAAAATGATTGCCAATAGTAAAAATGTCAAAAACATTATTAATTATTTCAAAAGTTTAATGTCAAGGAAAACACATATTTTGGTGATTCTTTTGCATGCATTGAACTTATAGACCTTTAAATATTTAATCCTTTGTGTAATATCTACACAAATTTAAGATACACAGCCTGATATATTTCTAGTAATAGAGATAAAATATATTGAACTAACATCACATTAAAATGGTTGCTTACAAAGTGGTCACTTCAGAGACATTAACACAAACATACTTAACAGCCCTTTATTAAAATTCAGTTTCCTAAGGTCTCACAAACCAGAAAAAAATCTGCAGAAGCATATATTTATTCATAAAACACAAAAGATTGACTTCTAGACCAATTCTTTTCCCAAATCCCATTAAGTGAAGAGCAGTGTATTTTGTCTGTCACTTTTTTTTTCCACACCCAACCTGAGTCCCTGCACTCTGCCATACATGTCCTGCATCTTTTTTCTGAGTCTTTCCAGAGTTTTTTTTTTTCAGTCACTTTTCGCTAGTATGTGTTATTGACACATAATGAATTTCCTTGTATCATTTTTACTCATCTATTTATTTTGGCCATATTTCCACCACTCCAGTTACCCTCTCTTGAACTTCTTCAACTCACACTGATCCCTTTCTTTATCCCAACTACATCCTCTGTATTTCCATGTCTTAATAATTAAGGAAATGCAAATTAAAGACACTTTAAGATATCATCTCACTCCAATAAGACTGGCTAGGATGGAGAAAACAAATGATAACAAATGCTAGAGCAGTTGTGGGGAACACTCACCCTCTACTGGCGGGACTGTAAACTCTTACAACCACTATGGAAAGCAGTGTAGAGAATGCTTAAAAGACACAAAATGAGCCTACCATCTGAGCCAGTCATTTAACTCCTGGGTATATACCCACAAGACTCATCTTACTGCAGCGATACATGCACATCCATGTTTTTTGCAGCTCTCTTCACAATAGTGAAGAGCTGGAACAACACAAGTGCCCCTCAATGGATGTGTGAATAAAGGAAAAAATGTCTTACATCTCCACAATGGAGTTCTATGCAGTGGTAAAGTAAGATGACATCATGAATTATACTATGTGATGTAACCAGTTCCCAGAAAATCAAACAAGGAATGTTATCCCTCCTTTGTAGATGCTAACACCAAATCCCTAGTTGTAAGACAAACTGAGGAATGCTAATGTTATATTTCTTTTTATCTAAAAGCAACTGTGCTTTTATAATATGAATCCCTTAATGGGCTCTGAAATTAACTTATCACCTATTTTCAGACTTTGTAATTTTGGTATATGAGTGGAGGGTATGTATGCACATTTTAGAGTAATATAAAATTAAAAAGGAAAAATGTGAATTCAGAATTATGATTTGGAAATAACATAGTTTATTTTCAGAAGTAATAATTTTGGTATATGTGATATATATATATGCATCTTTTGTATGAATACAAATTGGAAGGAAAAACAACAACAAAATGACTGGGACAATGAACTGACTGTAAACTTCTCCCCAAAACAAGAAATCTCTGCATAGAAAAATTTTAAAACTACTCAGAAAAAGATACAAGACATGTATGGCAGAATGCATGAACTCAGGTGGGGTGGGGGGCATGGACAGGGGAATGAGTCTAGATTGGACTGAGAAATATTGTATGAAGTGCACAAAACATCAAAAAAATTAGAAATAAGGCACTTAAAAAGTATGTTTCTAAAACTTTGAAACTCAAATCCTAAAATAAATATCAGAAAAATAATTGATCATTTATTGAAATCCTCCTTGTTTACCAAAAATTCACAAGAATTTTAAAGTTTAATGTCACAAATAACAAGTGCTATAATTTTTCTAAAGCAGCATTTTATGCTTTTTTTCACTGTCTATTGATACAGTGCATATTAGAGGTGGTGGTGATGTGGCTTCACAGAAAGCAAACCTGGGCTGGAGAGATGGCCTAGCGGTGAAGAGCACTGACAGCTCTCGCAGAGGACCGGGGTTTGATTCCCAGCACCCACATGGCGGCTGAGAACCGTCTTTAACTCCAGTTCCAGGGGAATCTGACACCCTCTTCTGTCCTCCGCTGATTTGCACAAACCTACATGCAGACAGTACATTCATACACATAAAAAATAAATAATTTTTTAAATGAAAGCAAACCTTTGAAAAGCAGAAATCTCTTCCAGGTTTGAGGTTCCAAATGCCAGGATCCTTGTTGTTTGTACAGAGTTAATGTAAAATAGGAAATGAATAGAATTCCAGTTTGAGAGGAAGAACTTTAGACAGAGTAAAGCTTACAGCAGTCAGGAATTAGCAGTTGTGCTCATCACAAAGATGACTGGATTGGTTCACAATATGCTATGTTCAAAATATACTATGGAGATGGTGAAGAAGAAGCTCTGCTGTTTTACTGTAGATTAAAATGATGAGTATATGTACTATCTTTACAAACTCACTTATATCAATTTACAAAATATTTATTGTGAATGAAGATCGCCTCTTGACCTTGATAGTATATTGGTGTGGATAATTCTAAACTCTTTTTCTATCGGAAATTTGTTGTGACTATGTTACTATCAACTTTAAAAAGCCCATATTACAGAATGCTTTATTGACATAAGAAGACAAGTCTTATAACACGATTCATGGTTGATTTATTTGCCCCAAACCTACTTTAATACAGAGGAAGATTATTTTTTTATAGAACTAATGACAGAATGCAGTAAATCATTGCTTCAATCATCTTACATAGCAATGAAGCTAAAGCTATAATTTGTTAATAGCCTAAATTGGAAGATTATACTTTGTATTAAAAAACGGAAAATGCAAAGGTGGCTTTCTCATTCTTTTCTTCCCACAATGTTTATTGATAGATACAAGTACAGAAAATCAGGGCATGAACATGATTTTATAGATTAAGTAGATTTAATTTCAATACTATAATAAGGGAACAATTCAAATTCTCACCATTTGTTTCACACCCACAAAAACCAATTCAAGGACATTAACAATCTCTCAAATCTGATTAGTTTTGTGCAAGTAAACCATTTTTCTTTTTAAAAAGTCTTGTTCACTTGCCCAGGCTCAAGGGTATTGAAATCTAGCACATAAGCCCATTAATAGAGGTAGAAATAAAGGCAATATACTATTATGGCAACAACCATCAATTACAGTTAAGGATATTCTGTAACAATCAAATGGGTAGTCTAATATTGCAACAACTCAGGTATTACTGAGCAAAGTGCATTTCTACAATATTCAGTGTTTCTATTCAGTTTTCTAACTTTAAACAGCCTATGATAACTGGCAACAGAGAAGGTCCTTGCAGTAGACTGCCTCTGCTTGAGAATCTATGATGTAATTATTGCATGCTACTAATATATGATCTAAACATTAAAGATATTCCTAAATTATTTGATGGTAGACTATGATTAAGACATTACATTACAAAAAAAAAACCTTATGCAGAAGGAAACCCTTACTGATGTGCTTCTGCTTTAAATATTGTGCCCCCAAATGAAGTCCGGTAAGCACACTTCCTGTCATGACTACCCCTGCATTGGCCTCCATGATACTGCCAAGGTAATCCAACAATGTCAGTCCATCTTCTGAGGAGGCTGAATTTCCATTAGCTGCTTAGTTCACAAGCTGAGTATCTCAGCAGTCCTCAGTCCACATTGGAAGGCTAAGAAGTAAAAAAAAAGCTGTATCTCATGTCTTTGAGGAGTGCCTAAATCAGTGGCATCTACAGAGCATATGAGCCTGCTTGTAAGAATTGTAGACAGGCCAAACAATGGTGCTCTCTCTCTCTTTTTTTTTTCTTTTTGTCTTTTTACTAAGATTTCAAGTTTTGGGTCTGAATTACAGTTTCTCTAGTCTTATTATTTATTTCTGGTTGTACTTTCCTTCTGGATGCTTAAGGCCATACAGATAGCCCAGATTAACCAAGGTTTTCTTTTGTTGAGGTCGGTTGAGGATCTGATCCTCATTGGTCTCTCGGGGTTTTTTTTGGGGGGGGGAGCCCCTTGCTTCTTTCAGCTCCTCATCCACCAGTTCCATCCACATGAGGACAAAATCAGGTCTTGCTAGACCAGGTTTCCTTTTCTGAAGGATGAGCAGACTTTCCTCTTTATAGACTGGACGCTGGCTGAAGTCCCATTAGTGGCTCTCCAAGACCTCCCTGAACAGGAAGAATGGTGATCCACCTCTGTGGGACTTGGTTGACCTCTGAGGGCAAGGAACAAAGTTTTCCCCCAGGTCCTTAGAACCATCAAAATTTCCACAGATATCTAATCATCAGAATGTGACGAAGTACATGAAAACAATTTGAGTTTCATTAACACAGTTCAGAACTCCTTGCATTTCCATTAAAAAGTAATTCATATTCATCATTAGGTAAATGTCTTAATCCATTACAGCTCCTATAAAATACCTTTACTAGGTAACTAAAATTATTAAAAATCAGAATTTGATTGCATACAGTTTTCTAGAGGTTGGTAATCACAGTTCTAGGATACCAATAATTTCGCGATTATTTCTTCAAAGATTCTGCCTTCTTGTTTCATCCTCATATGGTGGAATGCCCCCTTAGAGCACTGTCCTCATGATCTAATCACATCTTAAAGGCTTCCACATCTTAATGTTATTCCATTGGGAATCAGTTTCAAATGAGAATATTTAAGTGCATACTCAGAACATAGAAATAGTGTTTTGTAATTTTCTAGCTGAAAATTATATTGTCCTAAATATGATGACATATTATTCAGCATCAGTTACTGGCATAATCTAGATGAATATTAACAGTATAAAATATTCACTTTATATTATCAAATTGTTATGACAATTGCATAAATAACAAACATCAAAATTTAAGCATACATTTACATTCAAGTTATACTTTCCAAATTAAATTAATATAACAAATGATCCTTATGATATGAGAAAGTGTCTTCTTGTTGCAGTTATTTACCTCTTTTTACTTTGTGACTATTTTATACATATACATATTTAATTTCAGGATGCTTAAATCACCATTAAACCCTCATTCTTCCCACCCCATTGAAACTTTTTCTTCCCAACAAGTTTCCATCTACTTAGATGCTTTTTTTTAACCTCCAAATTTAGTCATGGTTGCTAGCATGAACATTAGTAGAGGGTAATTTATTAGCAAACTACCAATGGTTTTATCACTAAAGAAAGTGACATACCCTGTTCTAGCACCCATTCACTTCCCATAGTCCATCAGTGAAACATGGAGCCTTATGAGTCCTTGTGTCACATGCATGAAAAAATGGTGACAGGCCAAATCATCCAATCTTTGGCAACTCTTCCTTATGGAACCATAGCTGCAGCAGTGTGTTTAAGTGTGCGAGGCTACGTCATGTACAGAAAACATAGTTTTGAAGCATCCCTTCACAATCTGTGGCTTGTAGAAATGACTTTCATACCTAGATATAATCTGAACTAATGGTTTTTAAAAATATTCTAGTCAAAAACCTTGCAATTCAAATCTTAAAACTAACTATGGGAAAAGATTTGTTTGTTCCAACAGGACAAAATGTCACCAACTTAACGGCTGAGAAAGAAAAGATACAGCTTTGCATTGAGTAGGATGTACCAAAAAGTGGCAACTGAAAGGTTGACCCGTCTGAACACTGAAAGGAAGAAAAGCCTCAGATTGCCATAAACATCGAACCCTTCTGTGGATCCTACAT
>VZQC01013302.1:4856561-4867519 GCA_009823505.1 Rhizomys pruinosus
AAATGAAAAAAAAAAAAACTGAGAGAAAGATGCAGGACAGTTATGGCAGAATGCATGATCTGGGATGGGGTGGGGGTGGGGGGGAGGGAAAGGGAAATAAGCCTGAACTGAATTGGAAAAAATGTATGAAATGCACAAAGCATCAATAAAAATTAATTTAAAAAAAAAAAGATTTCTTGTCCTTTATGTAGTTTATCTTCCTTTATGTCATCTTGTTCATGCTAAAACACTTCTTTTCTGTTAGAGGACATTTGGAAGTCTCACTATCTTGTGCAGTTCCTGCTGGAATATAACATTCTGTGTAATTTGGATTCAAGTGAGGTCAAAGAAAAAAAATGTACAAGAGCCTTTAAATATGTCAAACAACAGAAAAATTAGCCTAAAACTTATAAGAGGCAAAAAACTTGTGGTTTAGTTATGCAGAGGGTTAATGTGGGTAATTACCTTAAATTATACATAAAATTTGCGTTTGCATCTATAAATAAGTTGGTAAATTTTTGTAATTTTTCTGTTTTTTTATGACAAGATATTTTGTCTTTCATGAAAATATCCAAGGTGGAAAGGAACCAGCAACTAGGAGAGAAAGAGAAACAGAAAAACTGAAGAAAGATATGAGCATAGGGAGATGTTTTGGAGGAAATGATAAAAGCAGGAGTAAATATGTTTAGTAAATATGTTTACACACACACACACACACACACACACACACACATATGAATGCTTTCAGAGTTTCTTGACATAGCCTTTGGATCAGAAATTGTTTTTTTTTTCAAAAGCTATATTTCTGTGTAAAACTAATGGTAACATTTGAGTTAATTTTTTCAATTTTTCATAATTAAATGTTGAAATTAATTTCTTTTGATTAAAATGCACTAATAATATAGTTTAGGACTACCCATACCAACAATTCCATAGTTCCATATATTTTCATGTTAACTCATCAATGTTCAGGCATAAATAACAATTTCATTAGGCTGGACTAATTTAGTTTGAGGATGACAAAATTTTGTGGATGACAAAATATTAAGATTATATTAAAGCTCTAGATATCTCAGAGTTCTGTAGGAGAAAATTTAATATATATCTTGCAGATATTAACAATTTTCTCATTTGTTCTTCATATGATAAATGAGACTATTGGTGGGAAAATTTTTTTTCTGTGATTGGGTTTCCTTATATATCCCTGGGTGGCCCTCAACCCATGATCCTCCTGCTTTATCATCCCAAGTTCAGGAATTATAGATGTAAGATCCTTTTCTCACATAGAACCTCTTTTATTAGGTTTGTTTCCAATTCTGATTCACCATCAATGTTTAGTTCTGCAATAAATATTTTTCACTCAAGAAAGTACTTTCCATCCTTTCACTGAAATTCCTTGGTGCTAGAACAATGTATCTAAACTCCTGAAATAGAATGAAAATTATATTTAATTTGCTAAGTTTCCTCATTTTGCCTGTTGTTGCATAAAAGCCACTCTGTTGTTACTATTATTATTATTATTGCTAATAATAGTAATATTTTATACTTTCTAAGAACTTATCATGAACCTGCTGTATTTCTATTTTTTGATGGTATATCAAGGAAAAAAATACCAATCTCTGCCTTTATGGGTGATCTTGTTAATTCATTTTGATAAGTATACAGTGATTCTCCATTGCCAGGAATGTCCACTCAAGACTGTCTTTAAATTTATGTCTGATGGACTATGTGTCTATACCAAAGTAACCAACTATAACTACTAGTTCTCTTTAAATTCCTATATATCTAACTGCTTGTGCTTCATTAGTAGGATTGAAAGGTTATTCCTGGACAAACTGTCAGCCCATGAAAGGAAACAGCCAGAATTGACGAGAGTCCAAGACAACAGCTCCAGAGAGAGTGGAATGTTTTGCTTCTCATCCACCTGTGCCCCTTTCCTAAGCCTAGGGAACAATCTGCGGAAGAGGGGGCGTGGTAGAATGTAAGGGCTGCGATTGGGGTGAATGGTGAAACTACAGCAATGTAGTCTGGACACTCATTTGATCAACTTGATTGAACATACAACCCCTCACCCGCTGCTGGATGGTGGGGCTCTGGGGGTTTGGGCACAACAGCCTGTAAATTGGTTTCATATGAAGGATGCTTGTACTCATGGATCATCACTTATAGCTAAAAAAATGAAAATAAAAACTGAGAGAAAGATGCAGGACAGTTATGGCAAAATGCGTGATCTGGGATGGGGTGGAGGTAGGGGGGAAGGGAAAGGGAAATATGCCTGATCTGAATTGGAAAATGATGTATGAAATGTACAAAGCACCAATAAAAAAAATTATGTCTGAGCTATTTGTGCTTTGCCATATCAATTATCCAAAACAGTTACATTGGTCAGCATTTCTCAAATATTCAATCATTTGTCTTTCTGCATGTCCCTCCATACAATATTTTCTTTCTTCTACTCTCTACCCTTTCTCCTACTGTCTCGTCACATCACTCCTATACTAGGAGTCTTAGCTAATGCAATAGAAAAATAAATAAAATGGGTTCTGATAAAGAAGCAAATCAAATCTCTCTTTGACCATATTTGATACGAATGTCTGTGTAAAATATACAAATAATTTTTAAAATTTAATGAAGGAATAATTGATTACAACAATGTTTGAGGATATAAGATGAGCCAATAATCTCAGAAGCTTTCATGTGTACAAGCACTGAACCTATGGACTTTGGAAATACAAATACAATACAGTTTATATTAGCACACTTTATCCCACATAACTGAATGCATACATGTAAATGTATATACATATATATTCTATAAATATTTAATAAAATATGATAGAATAAAATATGTGGATATTCCATTCTAATAGCAAGCCTCAGTATTATCAAGATACCGTGTTTTACCAATTTTGTAGATATCAATTACCACCTCAGAAATCTAAGCAAATTGTTTTGCTAATACAAAAAGGTTGTTCTAAATTTTATAAGTAGGCATGAAAATTGAGAATAGCCAACATAATATCAATGGAAAGTTACAAAATTAAAAGAATAGTACTATGAAAATATATGACAATACACAGCTACAGATATATAAATGTTATATTGGCAGAAAAACAAAGAAATTTATCAATCGATTGAATTAGTTTCTATATCTATATAAATACAATCAGCTGAAATTGTTGCAAAGGAATAAAAGGCATACAAGTGAAAAGAGAAATTTTTGTTTGAAATAATTGATTTGTGGGTTTTCTACAGAAACAACAATTTAATTTAATTTTCCATTATAATGTAAAAGGAAGAAGCCAGGTAATATGAATCTAGATTTAAAAATTCACAAAGAAAAAGGTTCTTTACATACAATGTAATAATTGTATAAAATTATTCAAAGTTTTTTTTAATTAGAGATTAATTAGACTGAAAATCAATCCCTCATGTTAGAGATATTTTTGGAATGCAATGTAGACTGGAGCCTTTGGGGGACATTCTCATTCAAACCACCACAACTCACATATGAGTACGTGTATATATGCATATATTTACGAACGTATTCATTAATGCAACTTTACATACATATACACACATATTCATATATATGTCACAATAGAGGTGTACTTTGGGTGTTGTGAAAATGTCTTAGGATTACTTCATTGTTCTTTGATGGAAAGTAAATAATTTTGGAATGAAATAAAGCTGATAGAAAACATTTAAAATATACATATAGACATTATCTTATAATTCTAAATTTAAAAAAATGAAAAGCAAGTTAAATGATACTTTCAAACGAATCAGAATACAAAATATTTCTACAATTTTATATGTGCTTTTTCTGTTGTCATGTAATACTCACTTTTCTGTTGCTGTGATTGAACCACGATGAGCTTAGGATCTTATAAAATGAAGAGTTTGAGCTTATGATTGACAGTTCCAGGGAAATTAGAGTTCATCGTGATGGGGAGACAAGGTGTAAGGAAGTACTGGAGCCCAAAGCCAAGGTTCACATCATCAAGCAGGCACAGAAAGCAGAGAGCAAGTGGAGACTCACAAGGCTTTATAACGCTCTAAGCCAGACCCCAGTAACATGCTTCCTCCAGCATGACCACATCTAAGACCTTCCAAAAGAGTGCCATCAACTGGGGACAAAATGTCCAATACTTGGAGCCTATGGGGGACATTCTCATTCAAACCACCACAACTCACATTGCTACTATTCCACTACGAAATTTGTATTAAAATTTCTAAACATTTAAATGGTTTTGTAAAAGTATGCTCTATTGCTCACTCAAATTTTAACATTTTACATAAAGGAGAAATATCTAATTATGAAAATAAGTACAACTGGTTTCTAACAGTTAGGTTTCTATGATCCATGGTATGTTTACAACTCATCTAATATTTTATAATTTCTGATTTTTTACATAAGTCAATGTTCAGTACATGTTGCTAGGTTACAAAGAGGGGAAAATGTCATTACATAAAGATTTGTAGGCATGTGATAATTTTTTTACTGAATACTCAATTGGGACTAGGTACTGACTTTTACACTTTACTTTGAAATTGATTGTTGTTTTTCAAATCACCAGGGTCACAAAAATAAAAGATGTAAAACCAAATGTTCAAACTCCATTTTGTGCTTTTAATTAAATATTAACAACTTTGTATAAATTCATTCATTTTACTATATTTTGGAATTTTGTTTATAAAAGTCTATATATATGCTAAATGTCAAGGCTTGAGTGATCGTCATTGGTAAGATCACAGACTGCTCTTCCAGAGGGACTCAGGCTTGGTTCCCAGTACCAACATGGCAGCTAAAAACTGACCATAATTCCAGTCACAGAGCTACTAAATATAAATTAATGATTCAATGCTAAAACATTACCAAATTCTTTCTACTGACAAACTTCAGTAGCATCTATGTCTATCAGCTATATTTATATTTATTGCCTTGGTTAATTTGGGAAAACTCTCCAAAATATCAATTTGGATATACTAACTCTAAATCACAATTTCTGTTTTTAACAAATGGAAGATTTAATGACTCTCCACATATGTATTGATTTAATGAAAGTTTGTGCTAGAATTAGAATGCACTTGCTATCATAAAATGGCAACATGTGGTTTCAATAAACTAGATTTTTTTCCATTGCATTAACTTGTGAAGAGAAAGATGGTATATCTGTTGTAACTATGTATCCTAAGTGCATGTTACCAAAAGAAAAAAAATGATATAAAACATCCAAATGCATATTTATCATTATGAAAAATCTGAGAAATGATTTATAGCAGATATTAAATCATAAATGTACAGGATATACTTTCAGAAAGTATTTGCATTTAGTACATGTTGAGTGAGAAGGTGAACTAGTGCTTCTATGGCAGTAGTTTGTGTTTGCAATTACTGGTCTATAAAAGGGAAAAAGTTCTGAAAAGGCTTACTTTAGTATATTTATGCATAGTAGCCATCTCTGTGCAGGCTTTCCCTGGTCTTGTTTTAGCAAAAAGGCAAAAAGAAAAAAAAATAAATAATATTTATTTTATAAAACTTGTAAATAAGTTCAACTGAAAATAAAAAGTATAAACTATAGCTGACAGATGTGGAAAATACTATGCACAACTATAAATGACTAAATTATGAAATAATCATTGCATGATAATATTTAGCAAAAGTCAATTGCAAATGATTCAAGATTAATTAAAAAAACACTGAAAAAAAAAACAACTAGTAGAAGAAAAAGTTTATTTCAGCTTAGAATACATCAGCCCTTCATCAAAGGAAGACAGAGAGGAGTTCAAGTAAGCTGAAGTGAGGAACTGAAACACAGACTACAGTGGAATGCTTACTGGATTGCTTCTCTGGCTCAAGCTTAGCCACTTTCTTATACACAAGACTACCAGATTTCTTATACAGAAGATGACTTGTCTAGGGTCCAAAATTTTATTTATACATACAGTTTGGATGTATGCTTTTGGACCCTATAATTCCTTATGACTTTCTCCTCTCTTGTATATATACTCTATTCAAAGAAAACTACCCTGCCATGTATTACTTCTGCAGTAGAATCTGCTTTATTTTTCCATTTTCAGTATTCTTTCGACATGCTTAGACGGTTATATTATACAAATTACTTCCTCTGTGTGTGTATGTGTTTGATTATTTTCTATACTATGGATGCTGCAACTGATAGACAAATACACTAAGCCATCCCACCAGTTAAATTGCAGTTAAATTTTTTTAATTGTTTCTGAAAATTAGTTCAAGATAACATGAACATGAAGAGTATCATTTACACCCCAAACCTTGTATTTTATGTTGGAATCTGGAAGATAACAAAAGGATAATTAAAATTAGAAAAGGTAGAATCTGCAACAACCCAATCCAGGAAGGATAACCAATGGCCCACCCACTTCTGGGATGAAGATTTGGGCATCTCCTCTAGGGGAAGAAGCAAATCCTGCACCCTTCTCTGCATGGTGGAAGAAATACAGAAATACAAAATAGGTATTAGATGAAGGTAATAGTAAATAGTAGCTGAGGGCACATGACCAGGTGTAGAAAGGAGAATTTTAATTGACATGAGTGTTTCTGTCATATATTGTTATGTATCTGCCTGTGTATATTTAGCAGATATTTGGTTTTTGTCTCCTTAAAAATGTGTAATAGTGGGGCTGGAGAGATGGCCTAGTGGTTAAGAGGCACCGACTGCTCTGCTCTCTTGCAGAGGACCCCGGTTCGATTCCCAGCACCCACATGGCGGCTGAAAATCGTCCTTCACTCCAGCGCCAGGGGAATCCGACGCCCTCTTCTGACCTCCGAGGCATTGCACGACACGGGTGCACAAACCTACATGCAGACAGTACATTCATATACATAAAAAATAAATAAAATTTTAAAAATGTGTAATAGACAATCACTATGGAAAGCAGTGTGGAGAACCCTTAAAGACTCAAAATGAGCTTACCACCTGACACAGCCATAGCACTTTTGGGTAGATAACCATCAGACTCTTCCTACTGCAGAAATACATGTATAGCCATGTTTATTGTAGCTCTCTTTGCAAAAGCAAAGAGCTGAAACCAACCCGAGTGCCCCTCAAATGAGGAATGGATAGAGAAAATGTTGTACATTTACACAATGGAGTTCTAAAGAAAGAGGACATCATGAAATTCGCAGTAAATGGTTGGAATTAGAAGATTTTATGCTAAGTGAAGTAACACAGTCCAAGAAAAAACAAACAATGAATGGTATCACTAATCTGTGGATGCTACCACCAATTACCTAATTGTATGGCGAACTGAGCAAAGTTAATGTGATCTGAAAACAACTGTGCTCTTATATTGTGAATCCCTAAAAGGATTCTAAAATTAACCTGCCATTTATTTTCAGACCTTGGATTCTTGGTATATGATGGAGGGTATGTATGACCCTTTTAGAGTAATATAAAATTAAAATGGAAAATGCAAATTAAAAAATATGATATGGAAATAACATACAGTTTGTTTTCAAAAGATACAATCTTAAAGTAGGTGCAATGTAACAGGCTGGTGCAACATAGCCTTTCTGGGTGCTTAAGGACCTTACTTAACAGCCATACCAATTTGGCTGAGGAACCTAAGAGATAACTTTGTTCCTTGCCCTCAGAGGTCAACTAAGTCTTGGCGGATAATGCTTAGGGGCATCTCTTGAAATGTACTACAAATGTGGGTTACCAGTCTTCCTGTTCAGGGATGTCTTGGAGAGCCACTAATGGGACTTCAGCCAGTGTCCAGTCTATAAAGAGGAACATCTTCCCATGCTTCAGAAAAGGAAGGCTGGTCTAGCAAGACCTGATTTTGTCCTCAAGTGGATGGAACTGGTAAATGTAAAGCTGAAAAGCGAGGCATGGTGGTGCACACCTTTAATCCTAGCACTCGGGAGGCAGAGGCAGCTGAACCTTTGTGAGTTCAAGGCCAGCCTGGTCTACAGAGCGAGTTTCAGGACAGCTGGGGCTACAGGGAGAAACTGTCTCAAAAAGACCAAAAAATAAAAAGGAAAAGAATGAAAAGCTGAAAGAAGCAAGGAGCTCCCACCTTTTGACCCCCCCTAAAAAGAGAGAGATCCCTGAGGACCATATCCTCAACTGACCTCAAAAAACCAAAAACGTTAGATAATATGGGCTAACTGTGTGGCCTTAAGCATCCAAAAGGAAAGTACAACCAGAAATAAATAATCAATAAGACCAGAGAAACTGTACTGCAGATATAAAACTTGACATCTTAGTATAAAGACAAAAATTTAAAAAAAAGAGAGAGAGCACTGCTGTTTGGCCTGTCTTCAGTTCTAACTGGCAAGTGCATCTACTCTGTGGCTGCCACTGCTTTTGCCACTCCTCAAAGACAAGAGACACAGATTTTTAACCTACCAATATGGACTGAAGACTCATGTCTCTCCAAGAATCCTCCAAACCTTCAATGCCTGTATATCCCAAATATAATTGGCTATTGGCTCTCTCCTTGGAGGAATAACCCACGGCTGATGCCACAAGCTTACATCCTCTAATGGTTAGGAGATGTTATAAGCCACATGAAGACCCTGTCATACTTCACAGAAGAAAATGTAATTCATGGATTATGTTATCAAGATTATTATAGTTTTCCCAATAATGCAACTCTTTCCTAAATGACAGAATATTTATAGAAATGTTAAGAAAGAAACTCTCTAAAATTTAATCTATGTTTAACTGTTACTGTCTTTATATATCAGCTCTGAGACCATGTTAATACATCTCCCTCATTCTTCTTCATCTAAACTTTAACAAAAAAATCAATGGCATTATGGATTATATGTCTAATTTGTCTGTATTTAAAAATTAGAGCATTGATTATAAACTGTTTTTATGTATAAGCATAAATTATACATTATTATAAAATATGTCAACAGAGGTACTGCTTCTTTCAGATGGTCTCTGGAATGCCAGAGAGTGTTACCAAAGGCCACTAAACCAATAAAGCAAATATAGGTCTCCTTGAGTCAAGCAAGACTCCTCCGTCAGCACCAGCTACACCTCATCTGTCTGGAAATACTGTGCAGCAGTGGCAGCCATATGTCTGTATATCCTAAATTTAATTGGCTATTAGCTCTCTCCTTGGAAGAATAACCCACGGCTGATGCGACACGCTTACATCCTCTAATGGTTAGGAGATGTTATAAACCACACGAAGACCCTGTCATACTTAACAGAAGAAAATGTAATTCATGTATTAACATACCATCCAAACATCTGTGTCTATACCAAAGTAACCTACCATAACAATTAGTACTGTTTAAATACCTATATATCTAATTGTGTGTGCTTCATTAGTAGGATTGAAAGGCTATATATTATACTGTTTAAAGACCTATATATCTAATTGCATGTGCTTCGTTAGTAGGATCGAAAGGTTATGCCTGGACAAGCTGGCAGCCCATGAAAGAAAACAGCCATAATTGACTAGAGACCAAGACAACAGCTCCAGAGAAAGTAGACTGTTTTGCTTCTCATCCACCTGTGCCCCTTTTCTAAGCCTAGGGAACAATCTGCAGAAGAGGGGGCGCAGTAGAATGTAAGGGCTGCGATTGGGGTGAGTGGTAAAAAAAAAAAAAAAGAATCTGTGGGTCTGAGTCATCTGGGGCTGAAGAATCAGCTGTAAGTAACAAGAGACCAGAACCTGAAGTGAAACTTTTGTTGTACTGGGAAAATTGATTCTGGTTAACTGGGGCTGAAAAATCAGCTGTAAGAAACAAGAGACCAGCATCACTGTGGTAAAAACTTGTGGGAAGAATTTCCTCAGGTTCAGTACACAGAAGCAGTGGTTCAGAGAGGGCCTGACCCTCCACCTCAAGCCAGAAGCAGGACATGGTAATGTGTAAGAGTCTCCTACATGGTTCTGATGTTGAAATGTGAAAGGCTCACAGAGAGCAGCTGAGGCCTGGTACTGTGAGAGGTCAGGAAAGGCCATTGGTGAAAGTGCACACTTGGTTGCAGTGAAGACCCCAGGATTGCAGGAGCCATGAAGAGAAGCAGAGGATTTGCACCAGGAGAAGTCAGAAGAGACTATTTTTGAAAGTGCTGCCTCAGTTCAGTGGAGACCCCAGCTTTTTGGAGATTCCAGGACTATGGGATGACCACTAAGAGCAGCTGCATATGTGCAATGAAGCTGGCCTGGGCTTGTGAGATGAGCTGTGTGTGGTGTGGACAGAAGATTCGGAGAAGTGGAGCTGCCTTTGGAGCCCAGAAGATCCTGAGTGAATCCCAGATGTCCAGCTTTGAACTACTTTGCTGGACTTAGGTTTTGCTTAGGTGTGCCTGACTCTTCCCTTTGAAATAAAACAGTACTTGTTTTGGATTATTCAGGAGCCCACAGTTAAGAGACTTTTAACAAAGTATGAACTTTTAAGTGTTTGGACTTTTTAAGAACTGGGGGGCTTTTAAGGTTGTACTCCCTCTCCCTCTCCTCCCTCTCCCTCTCCCTCTCCCTCTCCCTGTGTGTCTGTCTGTGTGTAATGTGTATTTATGGTTAATACAAGAAAATATTAACATTTGAAGTAATTAGATGTCCTGACATAATAAGAATGCCTCCCTATAGATTTCTTGACATTTTCTTTTTGGTTTTGCTTTTAATTTTTATATTTGATCATGATTTCTTCAATATGTATTTTATAATATATTCAAAGAATATCTTTAATGCTAATCCCCTATACGACATTAATAAAATAATCAGAGACATGTATAGTATTGTATAATATCTCACCTTTAAATGGGAATAAAGAGCATTTCTTAAAAAATGTGACATACAAAACCTCATCATCACTGGCATGAAAGACTGTGGTAAACAGTTTACTTCAGGAGATTAAGTAGGGGGGTGCTTTCATATTTCCATGACTGGTCAAAATCAATTTACAGTTTAGTTGCTCTGAAGAAAATACTTGCTCCTTTTTTTTTTTTTTTTTTTTTTTTTTTTTT
>VZQC01013302.1:4872325-4929656 GCA_009823505.1 Rhizomys pruinosus
CGATTGGGGTTAATGGTGAAACTACAACAATATAGACTGGACACTCATTTGATCAACTTGATTGAGCATACAAGCCCCCCCTGCTGGATGGTGGGACCCATGAGCTGTGTGGGTTTGGGCACAACTGCTTGCAAATTGGTTTTACAAGAAGGATGCTTGTACTCACAAATTATCACTTATTGTTTAAAAAAATGAAAACAAAACAAAACAAAAAAGCAGAGAAAGATGCAGAAAACTTACGGCAGAATGCACGATCTGGGATGGGTAGGGTTGGGGTGGGGGGAAGGGAAGGAGATATATGCCTGAACTGAATTGGAAAATGATGTATGAAATACACAAAGCATCAATAAAAAAATTCAAAAAAAATTTCAAAAAAAAATACAGATTTCTCTAAAGTTACAGCCTTTCATGGAAGCACACATGGACACTGTCTTAAGATTTACTTTGCCTAAAACTGTATTGTTTCTTGCCACTAGAGATAAGGCTCAGCAGTTATGCTGGCTTACTGCTGTTACAGAGAACTGAGTTTGAGTTTCCAGTACTCATGTGGCACCTCACAGTCATCTATAACTCCAGATCCATGAAACCTGACACCATCTTATGGCCTCTGTGGACACTGCACATATATGGTGACTTATGTATATGCAAGGGAAAAAATTAACACATATAAAAATATAATTATAGGGGCTGTAGAAATAGCTCAGTAGTTTAGACCACTGGCTGTACTTGCAGATGTCCTGAGTTCAAATACCAGCACCTATGAAGTGGCTAACAATCATCTGTGTCTCCAATTCTATGGGATCCCACAGCTTCTTCTGTCCTCCTCAGACAGAGTGCACTCATACCCATAGAGGAAATACACTCCTACACCCACAAAAAATAAATATATAAAATATATACTTATATATTTTTCAAAAATGTATTATATATAAGGATTCAAAGGATATACATATACATATATTCAGTATGACATTTTCCAATTTACTATTTCTTGTTCTCCTTTCTAAATGTTATACTAAATCCACACATACATTTTACATATATATATATATACCTTTTATGAAGGATAATATTCATATTATTATTTTCTTTCTGAGATTGCAGTTCATCATAGGGAAGCCCCATGTTCACCAAGTGCCTCATTAATCCCAACATATGGCAAAATTGATAGAGGAACAAACAAAAAGACCCATAGGTGTCTTCTTTCTCCCTAAGAATTATTTCTGTGGAGCATCAACTAACCTTAGTAGTAAAAAAGTGAAAATTAATTGTGAGAAACCCATATTGTATAAAATATCCAATAAAAAAGTGTAACCAATTGGTAAAACAATTTCTAACGTAACGATAAAAAAATCTACCAGTGCCTAACTAGGAGTCCCATCCTGAGCCAGTTGAGCCAGAAACCTTTTTTGCTCCTGAAACATACAAAAATATTAACACAGAGGACCATTTTCAAGCTGTTATATAGGGTGTCTTATTTATCTGAAAGGTAGAATTTAGTTCTTACCAGATGCTACATGGTGGTTAAATTCTAAAAAAGTACTAACTGGGTGAGCTTGCCCAAAATAAATCTCCATTTTCCAGGAAATATGGAAGTTGAAATATAGGAGGACTCTATTTACAGATACAAACTCATCAAGGACTTGTACTTACTCTACAAAAGGGAAAATAAGGGTCAAATCCAGATAAGAAAATCTATTGATGTATTTTTCATAGCATTTGCTTTTAGAAAAATCCTTACGGAAAGAATCCTGGTAATATTGTGATATTCCTTACCAGATCAGTTCTTTCTTGACTGCCCTAAATATCACTTTAAGAAAACAGTTCTATTGTCAAACTTATTTGTATGTTATGAGTTAATGAAATTCTAACTCTCTCACGATGTCTCTTCTATCATTGCTAGGAGAAAATCACTGCAGCTGATGCTGTCATACTATCTTATGTTTCAACTTCCACAGACAAGATAAAGGAAACAGTCTGATAGAACAAGCAAAAGACACTATCTCTCTTATTCCTAAGAATTGGCTTCAACATTTATACTTATACTTATTTTATTTGATTAGAGATACAACTACAGAAATATTGACTAATATTAAGAAAATGATGTGTGAGTTTTAAAATGCTAGCTTTAGAATGAAAAAGATATAAATCTCACATATGACTTGATGCCATATTTTTTAATGTGACCTTTAATAATATATGTCCAAACTTTCTTTATGGTATCTGGAACAAACTTCTAGAATTTATTTAAAAAAAATAAAGAATGATATAAAAATTGCAAGAAGGCCTAAATCCAAGTTTTTCCTCTAATAGTACCTAATACCACAAAGTAAGGATTATTATACAAATGTCTACAAATCTTTAATTCAAATCCAACAGAGCTAGGTTTCAAAGGAAAACAAACACGGAACAGCAGGTTCTCATCAGAGCTCATTTATATGTCCAACCACAGTGGGAGGATCAGTGCCTCTTGTACTACATCTTCCTGGCCTCTTCAGACATCCTGTTTATCTCAGGAAAATTCCATGTAACCCAAGCTAAAATTTCTTCTCTTCTTGACTGAGTTCCCACACATTCCTGCTTCCTTCTTCATTTCCCAGATTAAATCTCAAAACTCTGAGCTGAGAAAGGGATTTAACACCCAGAATCCTTTGAAAAGCATAGCTCTTTGACAGGGTGATGAGGAGATGGAAGGAATTAAATGGGATGCAAGCAAGCTGCAGGATCCCCAGACATTTACTCTGATGTTGTCTTGCTCCATCTTGGCTAGGGGAAGGAAGCAGGGCTACCCTAACTAGGTTTTCACATAGATTCTCATGCCATATTTCAAAAGGACCTTGGAGTGTCATCTTCTTTCCAGTGGGAAGCAGATGTCTGGGAATACATCAGCTGGGGATGGTGACATTCCTTTTAATTTCACTTTCTTAACATCGTTGAGGGCTGTGAAGTTCTTCACACAGAAGTAGGATCACAACATGATTCCCTTTTGAGTTGCAACACAAAAATGTAAATGGCTTGGAGTTTTCAGAACAGACTAGAAGAAGGAGTAAATGACAAATCTGTATGTTCCACATGCAATGACATTTGATATTAAATTATATGTAAAGAAATTTTCAGGCTAAATTAAAACCTAAGAAATTTCAAAGAGTTAAATACACATAATTAAAATACACATTCACACACACATAATCATACACCTATATGAGAACTGCGTACTCTTTTGCAGTTCATTGACAGGTGGAATGCAGAACACTATTTGCCCACCAGGGAAACCAGTAAGCCAAAATCAAGAACCAAAGTGGTCAAAATTTATCTTCCATAACCACAAGCAGCTAAGCAGCAGAATCTATGAGGCTCAGTGGCTAATGAACGCTGCTGAGGAAGACATACTGAGAATATATTCAACTTCACTTGGTGGCACAACAGTTCTGCCTACCCCAAAGTATTTTTCTGCCATCAGGAATCACATAACCTAAGCCAACAATAGTGCCAATGATTACAATAAGATCTGAGACACAGACCCCTGTATAGTAGGAAGTGTAATGTGTCCCCTTCTCAGGCCACCTCTGCCATCTCCCAACTCCCTCCTCCAGGTCACTCCAAGTTTAAAGGCTCTATACTTTCAGTCAGCTGTCCTATTCCTCTAAACATTATTACATTTCCAAGGGTATGATAGGTAAGGCAAATGGTCAATGATGGGTCTGGAGGTACAACTAAGTTTGGAAAAAAAATCACATTTTAGCTGTCCATAAGGAGATATATGTGACATCCAGAAGAAGATCCAGCACCCAAGTTACACTGATTTTTGAGGTAGATTTTTTTTCACAAAAGAGTAAAAAACCTCAAGCCCATATTCATGCCAAAGTTTCCTCTTAGCTAAATCTTTGCTATTTCATGAAATTGCTAAAAGCAAAATAGTTACAGTCCTACGTACATACTGTACATTTTATGTATGTATGTATGTATGTATGTATGTATCTATGTATCTATGTATCTATGTATCTATGTATCTATGTATGTATAGATATAAAAATCTAAAACCAACATCCAGGTCAGCGGAAGGCTCTGGAGCAGTCACCTGTACAAAAGCCACCAGAGTTTAGATTAGGTTTCTGTCCCAGGATTCCTTGCTCTCACAGTACAGGCAAGATGTAAGCAATATTGTCTAGTGTGTTTGACAACTCTTTTTGGGTTCAGCCATTCAGTTCAGGTAGTTGTTTGGTCAGATAGGCCAAGGGAGCAAGAGCACAGATGATGGAACACAGAATAATTGACAGACTGCCAGACACTGTCACCATGCCATCTGTCTCTTCCTGGCAGTGTCCAATGAGGCTGAGTGACTCTCCCAACAACTGAAGATGAGTATCATCATCAATGGCCTCTATCTCAGGGGCTTTGGCTGGAGAGGCTGGCCACAGTTTTGTGGAAGGTGGAGACTTCTTCTGCGGTGACAGTTGTACTGCAGAATAAGCTCTGACTTTCAGGGAACTTTCTGAGCTGGATGTTTTCTTTTCACAGTTGTAGCTTCTGCCGTGCGTTTTTCTGTCAATTGCTTCCATACTTCAGCCAGTTTTTAACTAAGTTCCCCAAAATCTATGCTTGGATGGTCAGCTACAGTGGCCACTACTCAGAATCCTGATTTTTCTGGTGCTTCTCCTTATCCTTTTCTTTGAGTACTTTTTCATTTTGTTTGCCACATAAGAATAATCTATCCCCACCTCACCAGCATCTACCTTCCCACCAGAGGATGATTCAGAATCTACTAGAATAGGCTCAAGCCCAGAAATACCAAGGTTAGTACTGTGAGGTTTTAGGAGCTGGGAGTCATCAGATGCACAGGAAAGGAGTGTGGATATAAGGATGAATTGTGTTTCTTCCGGGATGTTTTCAGGAAGGTCTGTAATTAATGCTCTAGAACTAAAGTACCTTGCTCTTCCTGGGCTGATTTCTCAGAGACATCCTTCATAGTGGTTTGTTGGGAAGGGTACTGAAAAGCCTCCTCCTCTATGGAACTGCTTCTCTTCTCCTTTGTTGAGAGAATACATTTCATCTTTAAGTCATCAGGCTCAAGATAGGTCAGGGTCCCTTTTTTCACATAGAGAGGCTTCATTATATTATTATTATTATTATTATTTGATGATGATGATGATGATGATGAGATGATGATGATCCTCCTGGGACTCCCCACTACTTCCATTTCCATTCTTCCTGTGGAGTTTCTTTAAAGTGTCTGGGTACCTGGAGGGGCTGAATGATTTCTCCCTTTCTGGAGGAACTGCAGCTTTCTGCAAGCAGGGATGGGGATTCAACAGGGCCATTGCTGTGTCACCAGACTGCGGGCTGCAATTTTAATTTTTCTTCTGTGATGACTCCAAAGACAGAATGTAGGATTAATTCCCAGGCAAGACACTTTGGTTCCTAACATTTGGAGATGACCTCCATTAGCATCATGGCCTGGTAGGTTCAGCCATAGGCCCCCAACTTTATTCCTGCCACTAAAGTTGATTCCCTTCCTTCTGTCTTCACCAGAGAACAGAGAAAGCATACCCACAAGGATAGAGCTTATGTATCACAAATGAAGATTGTTTTTCTATGCTGAATTCTCCAAAATACCAGATCTCCACTTCTTTTCCTTCACAATGGTTTATTGACTCTCAGAACAAGAACCACTGTCTTCCATAGCAGTAGTTATTAGAAGAGTGCTTCCTTTTCTTCTTGTGCGTGTCTGTCTACAAGAAGTAAATTTCAGTGTCCTTTAACTTCTTATTGGAAGAATCCCTAACCTGAGCAGTGATTTCTTCCTCTTCCCTCAAGAAATCTTTGTATGAATGTTTCTTTCCTAATTGGCTTCAGCCAGCTGCAAGTCCTGTGTCCTCAAATCTGTGATCACCATCGAAGCCATCTTTCTTCATGGGCCATCATAAACCATGGTGATCCTTCATGGCCTTTGAGAATGTCAGTGCATCCGTGCTCCTTCTTGTCTACTGGACCAGGTCAGCTTCATAGCCCGTTCAAGGCCATTCCATCATACCTGAGAGCTGGAAACCCTTACTTGTTCTACTGGTCAATAACCAGGAAAAGGAACCAAGTTTTTTGTAATTACATGTTAAATGTTTGAAAGTGCTCATCTGAAATCCATGGAAAATAGTAGAAGAAACAGCACTCACCTAGAAAAATACAGCTTTAGAGGGGAGACGCCATAACGCGCCAGGGCAGCAGTAGGATCGAAAGGTTATTCCTGGACAAACTGTCAGCCCATGAAAGGAAACAGCCAGAATTGACCAGAGTCCAAGTCAACAGCTCCAGAGAGAGTGGACTGTTTTACCTCTCATCCACCTGTGCCCCTTTTCTAAGCCTAGGGAACAACCTGCGGAAGAGGGGGCGTGGTAGAATGTAAGGGCTGCGATTGGGGTGAATGGTGAAACTACAGCAATGTAGTCTGGACACTCATTTGATCAACTTGATTGAACAAACAACCTGTCACCCCCCACTGGATGGTGGGGCTGTAGGTGTTTGGGCACAACAGCCTGCAGATAGGGTTTGCATGAAGGATGCTTGTACTCATGGATTATCACTTATAGCTAAAAATGAAAAAAAAAAAACTGAGAGAAAGATGCAGGACAGTTATGGCAGAATGCATGATCTGGGATGGGGTGGGGGGGGGGAGGGGGAGGGAAAGGGAAATAAGCCTGAACTGAATTGGAAAAAATGTATGAAATGCACAAAGCATCAATAAAAACTAATTAAAAAAAAAAAAAAAGAAAAATACAGCTTTATATGGTTTCATCATTTAGTCCACCTGAGGCTCTAGCCTTTTGCCAACTGCCATTATTTGTGTCTGTGAAAACACACACACACTCACACACACACACACACACACACACACACACATTATCCAACATAAATCAAATATTCATGGATTTAGGGAATTATTATTTGAAAACATTAATTATGTAGAGTATTTTTTACAAAAATCAAATACCACTAAATATACTAAATTTTAAAGTTTTCTCCCTTTTGGGATCTGTAAAGCTGTCATGTTTTCATGTTTGATTTGAAAATTATTTTTTGTTGCCATGGTCCATTATTTGCCATGGTCCTTTAGACTTGGACACATTTAATGATGAAAAACAACCCATAAACTGTGTTATTCCCTATGACTCTGCAAGCTTTCAAGATTACCTGCTTATTACTTCAGTAAATACTGAGATGATACTTCCAGTAACCCCAATATGTATAAAATTGACCAGTCTTTCATGATCACACAAGACATTTTTCTCTTTCCCAGTATTCCGCTCTCCAATGAAGAGAGGATAATGAAGCTTCAAAAATATGATAGATCACATACATGTTATTTTAGTTACTTTTGCATTTCTGTGGCAAAATATGTAGCAGACTCAATTTATATTAAGAAAGATTCATGAAGCTCATAGAACGCCAACCAGACATGACAACAACAGAAAATCCCCAGAGTATATTATACTAAAAATATAAAATGTACAGAACAAGGAGAGGGTACTGAAGGGTGCTAGAGATAAACAAGTTATAAAGGAAAACACTGCAGAATCACAGCTGACATCTCAGTGCAAACTGTTAAAGCCCAAAGAGCATGCACCAAATTTTTCCCAGCACTAACTGACCTTGGATGACAATCCTGAATATTCTATCCAGCAAAGCTATCTATCAAGGTTGAAGGAGAACAGAAAATTTTCTAAAACATGAATAAGCTCAAAGAATTAATGTTTACCAAACCACACCTACAGAGAATACTCAGCAATACAAAGGACTGAAGGCATGAATGAGAATACTCAAGAGGTTACAGAAAGAAAGCAAAGGATCATATAATAATACAAACTCAAAATAGATCCACAAACTTAAAGAAAATAAATTGACAGTATCCAATGCATATCTTTCAATATAATTAAATATCCATGGCCTCAACTCCCCTGTCAAAAGACACAGACTAACACAACAGATCAAAAAATAAAACTCATCTTTCACTCTTCTACTTCTGGTGGAAATATAAACTCTTACAACCACTATAGAAAGCAGTTTGGAGAGACTTAAAAGACTCAAAATGAGCCTACCACCTGACCCAGTCATACCACTCCTGGGTATATACACACAAGACTCATCCAACAACAGAGACACATGCACATCTATGTTCATTGCAGCACTACTCACAGTAGTGAAGAACTAGAACCAGCCCAAGTGCCTCACAACAAATGAGTGGATAGAAAAAAATATGGTACATATACACAATGGAGTTCTATGCAGTAGTAAAGAAAGATGACATTATGAACATTGCAGGTAAATGTATGGAACTACAAGATATTATGCTAAGTGAAGTAACACAGTCCCAGAAAAAGAAACAATGAATGGTATTGTTCAATTGTGGATGCCAGCACCAAGTACCTACTTGTATGGCAAACTTAGTAAAGTTAATGTTATATTTCTATTTATCAAAAAGCAAATTTGATCTTATAATGTGAATACCTTAATGGGCTCTAGAATAATTAACCTACCACTTATTTTCAGACTTTATAATTTTGTTATTTGGGTAGAGGGTATGTATGCATATTTTAGAGAAATATAAAATTGCAATGGACAAAAAGGTGAATCCCAAAATGTGATTTGGAAATAACATACAGTTTATTTTCAGATGACATGATTTTATTATAGGTCTGACATACACACACACATACACACATATATGTATATATGCATATATATAGACATGCACATGTTGAAACAATATGGATTGGAAGGAACAACAACAAAAGGACTGGGACAGGGAACTGACTGAAGTAGTAACATTCTTTCCCCCCCCCCAAATAATTCTCTGGATTGAAAATCTTTGTAAAGACTCAGAAGGGGATACAAGACATGTATAGCAAACTGCTTGAACTCAGGAGGGGTGGGGGCATGTAGGGAGAAATGAGTCTGGATTGAATGGAGAAGTGATGTATGAAATGTACCAAATTTCAACAAAATATTAAAAATAAACTAAACTCACCTTCAAGGATGGACATCATTTTAGTGTGAAAATATTGGAAAAAAATTCTAAGCAAATGGCTCTAAAAAGAAAGCAGGTGTTACAATTCTAATATGTGAAAAAATAAATTTCAAATTATAACTAGTCAGAAGAGATAAATAGGGTCACTTCATTCTTATCAAAGGAACAATTGACCCAGAAGATATTACATTCATGGATACACACACACACACACAAAAGTGTGTGTGTGTGTGTGTGTGTGTGTGTGTGTATCCATGAATGTAATATCTTCTGGGTCAATTGTTCCTTTGATAAGAATGAAGTGACCCTATTTATCTCTTCTGACTAGTTATAATTTGAAATTTATTTTTTCACATATTAGAATTGTAACACCTGCTTTCTTTTTAGAGCCATTTGCTTAGAATTTTNGTGCACCCAAATTTTTAAAAACACTACTCCAGGACTGTAAAACATATATTAACCCTAATTCAATAATAGTAGGTGACTTCAATACCACATTTTCTTTAAATGATACATCAACTAGACAAATAATTAAAAAAACACAGGCATCTGAATTAAATATTACCTTACCAGAAATGGACCTAATTGATATATACAGAATATTCCACTCATATATTCTATTCATCAAGAGAGGCAAGCATTCTTAAATTTAATCACATTCTGGAACACACACACACACACAAAAACTCAACAAATTGAAAAAATTGAAATAATTACATGCATTCTATGAGACCACAATGCAATAAAACTTATAGTCAGCAGCAAATGAAGCTCCAAAAACCACAGGAACTCATGGAAATTAAACAACACACTCCTGAGTAATCAATGCATTAACGAAGAAATTAAGAAAGAAATATAAGTACTCCTGGAACTAAATGAAAATGAGAATACAATGCAATAAACCTCTGGGATACCTAGAACTAACCTAACATTTATTTTCAGACTTTGGATTTTTGGTATGTGATGGTGGCCATGTGTACATATTTTAGAGTAACATAAAATTAAAATGGAAAAATGAGAATGAAAAGCAGTCCTAAGAGGGAAATTTATAGCTCTTAGTGCTTACATTAAAAAATCAGAAAGAATACATGTAAAAACTTAACAGAACAACTTGAGATTCTGAAAATGTAAAAACAAATGAACCACATACCTAGTACAGGAGAAGAAATAAAAATCAGAGGAAAAGGGCTGGAGAGATGGCCTAGTGGTTAAGAGCACAGACTGCTCTTGCAGAGGACCTGGGGTTCGATTCCCAGCACCCACATGGTAGCTGAGAACCGTCTTTAACTCCAGTTCCAGGGGAACCATCTTCTAATCTCCCTGGCATTGCACGACACGGGTGCACAGACCTACATTCGGACAGCACACATACAAAATAAATAAAATAAAATAAAAAGTTTCTAAAAGTTAAAAAAAGTGAGAGGGAAAATTAATGGAATAGAAACAAAGAAAACAACACAAAATATCAATGACTCTAAGAGCTGATTCATTGAAAGGCTAAACAAGATAGATAGATCCGTAGCACAGTTGGTAGCCAAAAGAAAGAAAGAGCAAATATAAATCAACAAATCAGAGACGAAATAGAAAAAAGCAGATCACACACACACACACACACACACACACACACACACACACACACACACAAATCCCAGAACATTGTAAGGGCATGCTTCAAAAATCTATAATCCATTACATTTGAAAATCTAAATGAAATGATTGAATTCCTTCAGACATAGACAAAACCAAAGTTAAACCAAGAATAATTCACCAGCTTAAACAGAGCCATAACAAAGAAGGGAATTGAAACAGTAATAAAAACCTCCTGACTAATAAAAGGCCCAGACCCAGATGGCCTTACAGGAGAATTCTACTAGACATTCAAAGAAAATCTACAACCAATATTGCTCAAACTATTAAAAAAGAATCAGAAGGAGAACTCCAAAACTCCTCCTATGATGCCAGAATCACTCTAATGCCAAATCCGGGTAAAGATACAACAAAGAAAGAAGTCCATATCCCTAATGAACATAAATGCAAGGACAGTCAACAAAATACTCACAAACCACATACAGATACACATCAAAAAGGTCATCCACCATTATCAGGTAGGATTTATTCCAAAGATGGAGGGATGTTTCAACATATATAAGCCAATAAATGTCATAAAACATATAAATGGACTTGAAGACAAAAATATCATGGTCATATTAATAGATACAGAAAAAGCCTTTGACAAAATCCAACATGCATTTCTGTTAAAATACTTAGAAGATATAGGTCTGGAGGTAATATACCTCAATATCATTAAAGCTATATGTAACAAACCTACAGCCAACATCATTCTAAATGAAGAAAAAATGGAAGCATTCCCATTAAAATCAGGAACAAGACAGGGTTACCCTCTATGTCCACTCCTTTTCATTTGATATTTCATGCGCATTTAGTTCAGTTATTTCTGTTTGTTCCTTGTCTAGAAATGCTGTTATTTGGAGATAGTGGGATATCAAATTCTTCTACTGTTCCTGATTCAGGGTTAATCTATGTATTGATATCTAGTGTTGTTGGTTTCAAGAAACGGGTTATATTGGAATATTTGACATATATGTTCATGATTGTAATATTTTGTGTTCTTTGTTAATTGTTCCCATGATCTGAACTAAGAGAACATTTTTGCATCTCTGTGCCCACATCAAAAAGGGGGAACAAATAAATGATCTAATATTGCAGATAAAACCGAGAGGCAACAACAAATGAACCCTAAAGGCAACAGACAGGAAGATAACAAAAATCAGAGCAGAAATCAATGAAATCGAAACAAAGAAAACAATACAAAGAATAAATGAATCCAAAAGCTGGTTCTTTGAAAAGATAAACAAAATAGACAGACCTCTAGCTCAGTTAACCAGAAGAAAGTGAGCAACTCTAAATCGATAGTATTTGTGATGAAAGGGGAATCATCACAACAAAGAAAAGATCCAGACAATCATAGGGGTATACTTATTTTATTATCTTTTTTATGTTGTTCCAGAAATGATTTTATTTCTTTTCTGATTCTTTGACCCATTCATCTTTCAGAAGTGTGTTGTTTAATATCCATGAGTTTGTGTATTTAATAGTGCTTTTTTGCTGTTCATTTTAAGTTTCATTTCTTTGTGATCTGATAGAATACACCTACTTATATAAACGTTTTCTATGGGTTGAGGATTATTTTATGCTCCAGTATGTGTTCAATTTTAGAGAAATTTCCATGGGCTGTTGATAAAAATATGTATTTTGGGTAATAAAATAAGAAAAAATAAACCCTGGAACATATTATAAGCAATTCTAAGGCCAATGGTTATTGCACTAAATCGACATATTTATAAAATCTGAAAGTACACAAATAAATAACTTAATAGTACAAATCAACAAACTCGAAGGGAAATAATATACTATATTCAAACTCAGAAGACAATAATAAATAACAAAATCAGAGCAGAAGTTAACAAATTTGAAAACGTCCCCCCCAAATCAATGAAATTTAAGGCTCATTCTTTAAATTTTCAACAAGATATATAAATACTTAAGCCAGAAAGAAAGAAAAAAAGAAAGAGAAAGAAAGGGAAAGAAAGAAAATCCAATGCAACAAAATCAGAGATGAATATATATACATATATATATATATATATATATATATATATATCAAACAGCAATTAGATACAGAATACTTAAGTGAATACTTTATAAACCTGTGCTCAAATAAATTTTAAAATCTTAAAGAAATTGACTAATTTGTAAGTTCATGGAAATTGCCATAATTACAACCAAGAAAAGATCAACAGTTGAAACAGACCTGGAAGAAATAAAGAAATCAAAACAGTAAAACAATTTCTCCTGACTCATAAAATTCCAGGCCCAGATGGATTGACAGCAGAATTTTACCAGACTTTAAATGAAGAGCTAAAACCAATACTACTTAAATTACTCAAAACAGAAGCAGAGGGAGAACTCTTAAATTGCTTCTTTGAAGCCAGTATTAGTCTTTTTTTTTTTTTTGCTTCTGAAGCCTGTATTATTCTAATACCACAATCACATAAAGACAACAACAACAACAACAACAACAAAAAGAAAATTTTAGGCCTGTATCACTAATCAACACAGATGCAAAAATTCTCTACAAAATACTGGGAAATTGCATAACAACATACATCAAAAACCTCCCCCACCATACTCAACTAGGATTTACTCCAAGATTCAGGGATTGTTCAAAATATGTAAGTAATAAATGCAATAAATAATTGAATTAGACTTAAAGCCATAAATCACATGATCACCTCAATAGATAAAGAGAAGGCCTATGACAAAATTCAATATGCATTTATGAAAAAGTTCTAGAGGGAATTGTACTGGATGGAGCATACCTCAACATAACTAAGACTATATTCATAAAACCCACAGTAATGTTATTTTGAATAAAGCATGCCAATTAGAACCAGGAGCCAGAGAGGGCTATCTACTATTCCCAGTCCTTTTCAATATAGTACTTGAAACTCTTACTAAATCAGTAACAGAAGAGAAGAGACTTAAAGAGGTACTAACTGGAAAGTGGAGGTTAATCTACATCATTTGCAGATGATAATATGAGTAAGAGATTCTAAACATTCCACAAGAAAGCTTCCTGAAAGGCCTATCATGCTCATGCACTGCTAGAATCAGTGTTATGAAAATTTCCATCCTACCAAAAGCACTTTAAAGATTCGAAGCAATCACAATCAAAATCTCGATGAAATTTCTCACAGAAATAGAAAAAGTACATCCTAAAATAAGATGGAAACACAAAGGAGCCCAGATAGCCAAAGCAGTCACAAAGAACAATGGCAGGTGGATTACCAAATCAGACTTCAATGTATGTTTCAAACTTTTGGACATAAAAAAACCTAGTATAGGCACAAAATAGACTTATGGTTCAGGGGAACAAAACAGAATGCCCAGACATGAGAGCCCACAACTACATTTACATGCTACATGACAAAGGTACCAAGAACACACACTTGAATAAAGACAGCATTTTCAAAAAAATGGTGCTGGAAAAAATAGAAAAAAAAAAGTTAAATTAGAACATAATAACACCCTACAGAAAAGTCAACTGCAAATGGATCAAAGAACTCAGTGTGAAGCCTTCAGGGCTAAAATTGTTACAGGAATATATTTTTTCCATAAAAGTATATGTGCAGGTAAGGACTTTCAAAATTGGACATCACACAGACAGGAAGTAATGTCAACCACTGACAAATGGGGTCTCATTAAACTTAAACCACTAGCTCAGGAAGTAAGGTCAAACATTGACAAATGGAAGCTCATTAAACACAATTGCTGCTGTACAGCATAAGAAATAGTCAATTGAGTGAAAAGAAAGAGTAGCAAGTGGGAGAGAATATTCACCAGCTATACATTTAACTTAGAATTAATATCTAGAATATAAAAATAACTCAAAACAAATAATCAAGTAATCAAATGGCTCAAAAAATAACTATGATGTCTAAGAAACCAACACTTCTGAAAATCCTTGAATCAATCCAAAGAACAGAGGAAAGAAGCAACTATCCATAAGCAATTAAAGAGAGAAAGCAACAGAATTATAACAGAGTAAATACAACTTAGACCAATCATGCAAACAAAAAATAAGGTAAAAGGAAGCAACACACATCTCTCAATAATAACCTTAAATAATAATGGTCTAAACTTCCCAATCCAAAGGCATAGACTGGGAGAATGGAGTAGGAAAATGAATCTTTTTATATGCTGTCTACAAGAAACCCATCTCACTCTCAAGGACAGAAACCACCTTAGAATGAAAAGATGGAAAAATAATATCCCAAGCAAATGGTACCAAGAAACAAGCTGGAGTGGCTATTCTAATATCAGACAAACTAGATCTCAAAGTAAAACTAACCAGAAGAGACAAAGAGGGTCATTACATCCTTGTCAACGGAACAATTACCCATGAAGGTTTCACAATCTTAAATGTCTATGCACCGAACTCTGGTGCACCCAAATTTATTAACGCTAATATGCAGGACTTTGAGACACAGATTAATCTTAAGGTACATATGGGGGGGACTTCAACACCCCACTGAGCCCCTTGGATAGATCAACTGGACAAAAAATAAACAGAAAGACACCAGAACTGAATAATACAATACACCAAATGGACCTCACAGACATCTACAGAATATTCCACCCAAACACCAAAGAATATACTTTCTATTCAGCACTCACAGAACATTCTCCAAAATCGACCACATACAGGGGCACAAAAGAAACCTCAGGGGCTGGAGAGATGGCCTAGCGGTTACGAGCGCCGACCGCTCTTGCAGAGGACCTGGGTTCTATCCCCAGCAGCCACATGGTGGCCAAGAACCGTCCGAAACTCCAATTCCAGGAGAACTCCAGTTCCAGGAGAATCCGACGCCCTCTTCTGACCTCCATGGCATTGCACGACACAGGTGCACAAACCTACATGCACACAGTACATTCATACACATACAGAAATAAATAAAATTAAAAAAAAAATAAAAAAAGAAACCTCAACAATTACAGAAGGATAGAAATTATTCCATGCATTCTATCAGGCCACAGTGCAATAAAGCTCAATATGAAAACCAGAATAAACCCTACTATCTACACGAATACATGGAGACTAAACAACACAATCCTGAATAATGAATGGGTCAGGGAAGAAATAAAGTGTGAAAAAAGTATTCATGGAAATGAACGAAAAAGACAATACAACACAACAAAACAAGTGGGATACTTTAAAAGCAGTCTTGAGAGGGAAATTTATAACCCTAAGTGCCCACATTAAAAAAAAAAAGTAATAAATAAACAATCTAACACTGCAGCTAAAAACACTTGAGAGACAACAACAAATGAACCCTAAACCCAACAGACAGAAAGAAATAGCAAAAATCAGAACAGAAATCAATGAAATAGACACAAACAATACATAAAATCAAAGAAACAAAATGCTGGTTCTTTGAAAAGATAAACAAAATAGACAGACCTCTAGCCCACTTAAACAAAACAGAGAGAGAGAGAGAGAGAGAGAGAGAGAGAGAGAGAGAGAGAGAGAGAAACTCCAAATCAATAGCATTCCTTATGAAAGGCACATCACAACAAAGAAAACATCCAGACAATCAGGAATATTTCAAAAACCTATGTTCCAATAAATTTGAAATCCTAAGACAAATGGATGAATATCTGAAATCCTGGCAACCAACAAAGCTTAACCAAGAAGAGTTTGATAGTTTTAACAGACCCATAATATTTGAGGAAATTGAAGACGTAATTAAAAACCTCCCAACTAAAAGAAGCCCGGGACCAGATGGTTTCATAGCAGAATTCTCTAAAACATTTAAAGGTGTCCTACAACCATTGCTACTCAAACTGTTCAGAAGGATACAGAAGGAACTCTCCCAAACTCCTCCTATGAAGCCAACATCATTCTAAATGCAAAAGCAGGCAAAGATACAAGCAAAACCGAAAGCTATAGACCCATCTCACTAATGAACCTAGATTCAAAAATTCTCAACAAAATATTTGCAAATTGCATACAGACCCACATCAAAAAGATCATCCATCATGATCAAGTTGGATTCATACCAGAGATGCAGGGATGGTTCAACATACATAAATCAATCAATTTCATAAAACACATAAATGGACTGAAAGTCAAATCCACATGATCATCTCAATTGATGCAGAAAAAGCCTTTGACAAAATCCAGCATCCCTTCATGCTTAAAGTTCTAGAGGGAATTGGACTGGAGGGATCATTCCTCAATTTAATCAAAGTCATATACAAGAAACCCACAGCCATCATCATCCTAAATGGAGAAAAATTGGAACCATTTCCCTTAAAGGTGGGAACCCAGCAAGGCTGCCCCATATTGCCACTCCTCTTTAACAAATTGTTTGAAACACTTGCTAGGGCAATAAGACAAAAGAAGGGAATTAAAGGAGTACTAATCAGAAAAGACGAAGTTAAGCTATCCCTTTCTGCAGATAATATGACAGTCTGCATAAGGGATTGTAAAAACTCCACCAGAAAACTTCTAGAAACGATTAAGAGTTTTAGTAAAGTGGTGGGCTACGAAATTAACATAGAAAAATCAGTAGCATTTTTTTTACATCAACAATACACAAGTGGAGAAGGAATATAAGAAGACCTTCCCACTCACAGTAGCCTCAAAAATAATAAGATACCTGGGAACAAACCTAACCAAAGATACCAAAGGCCTCTACAACAAAAATTTAAACTCCTGAAGAAGGTGATTGAAAATGACATCAAAAGATGGAAAGACCTCCCATGCTCATGGATTGGGAAAATTAATATAGTTAAAATGTCCATTTTATCCAAATTGATATACAGATTCAATGCAATCCCAATCAAAATCCCCATGAGGTTCTTCATAGACTTGGAATAAATATTCTTAAATTCATATGGAAAAACAAAAGACCCTGAATAGCTAAAGCAACTCTGAGTGAAAAATGCAATACAGGGGAGATTGCCCTACCAGACTTCATTACATTACAGGGCCATAGTCATAAAAACAGCCTGGTAATGGCACAAAAATAGACCCGTTGTCCAATGGAACAAAATTGAAGATCTAAAATGAGCTCGTACAATTTCACCCACCTCATATTTGACAAAGGGGCAAAAAAAAAAAAAAAAAAAAAAAAAACTCAGTGGAGGAAGGATATCATATTCAGCAAATAGTGCTGACAAAATTGGATCACTATTTGTAGAAGAACAAAATTAAACCCCCACCTCTCACCCTGTACAAAAATCAACTCTAGGGCTGGAGAGATGGCCTAGCGGTTAAGAGCACCTACCGCTCTTACAGAGGACCCGGGTTCGATCCCCAGCACCCACATGGCGGCCGAGAACAGTCTGAGACTCCAATTCCAGGAGAACTCCAGTTCCAGGGGAATCCGAGACCCTCTTCTGACCTCCGCGGCATTGCACGACACGGGTGCACAGACCTGCATGCAGACAGTACATTCATACACATACAGAAATAAATAAAATTAATAAAAAAAAAATTAAAAAAAAAATCAACTCTAAGTGGATCAAAGATCTCCACGTAAAGCCTGAAACCCTGAAGGTGATAGAAGAAAATGTTGGCACAACCTACAAGACACAGGTGTAGGAAAACACTTTCTAAATCAGACAGCAGCTGCACAGGAAATAAGGTCAACAGTTGACAAATGGGACTTCATCTAACTCAAAAGCTTCTGTACAGTGAAAGAAAGAATCAAGGAAGTAAGGAGAAAACTCATAGAGTGGGGGGAAATCTTCACCACTGCTACATTGGGCAGAGCGTTAACATCTAGAATATATAAACTATTCAAAAAAAAAAAAAACAAAGTAGTAAGAAAACAAATGACCTACTCAAAAGATGGAGTAAAGAGCTGAACAGTGACCTCACCAATGAGGAAGTAAAGATGGCTGAGAAACATCTTAAAAAGTGTTCAACATCATTAATAATTAAGTAAATCCAAATTAAAACCGCTCTATCATCTCACTCTGATATGACCAGCTAAAATCAAGAAAACAACAGACACCAAATGCTAGAGAGGTTTTGGGGAAAGGGGAAAACTCATCCACTGCTGATGGGAATGTAACCTTCTACAACCATAATGGAAAGTAGTGTGGAGAGCCTTTAAAAGACTCAAAATGAGCCTACCCCGACCCAGCCATACCAATCCTGGGTATATACCCAAAAGACTCATTCTACCACAAAGATACATTCACATCCATGTTTATTGCAGCTCTCTTCACAATAGCAAATAGCTGGAACAAGCCCAAATGCACCTCAACAAATGGTTTCCCTCATTTGTGGATGCTAGTACCAAATCCCCCAATTTAAAGGCAAGCTGAGCAATGTTATTGTTATATTTCTTTCTATCTGAAAGCAATTGTGATGTTATAATGCAAATCGACCAATGAGCCCTAGACTTAACTTACCACTTACTTTCATTTAATTAATGTATATGGGCAGAAGGTATGTATTCATATTTTAGAGTAATATGAAATTAAAAGGAAAAAATGTGAACTCCTAAACATATATCACAGTTAACAGTTTATTCTTGGAGGACATAATTCTGGTACATATATGACGTGTATATAGGCATACTTTGGAACAACACAATTGGGAGGGAACCACAACAACATAAGGATTTGGTCAAAGAATAGACTGATATAGTTAATATTTTCCCAAAACCTTTGCAGATAAAAACTTTAGAAAGACTGAGAGAAACATGAAGGACATTTATAACATAATGAATGAACTGGGATGCAGTGGGAAGAAGAGAAAAGGGAATATGTCTAAATTGAACTGAAAAATGTCTGAAATACACAAAACATCAATAAATGTGTTATATTAAAAATAACTATGGATCTAAACAGAGAGCTCTCAGAGAAAAATTGATTATGGCTAAGAAAAAAATCTTTTAAAATATATTCTACTTTCTTAGTAATTAGGGAAATGCAAATGAAAGCAATGTTAAGATCGCATCTAACACCATTCAGAAGGTCTATGTTTAAGAGAACAAATGACTCCAAATGCCCTTGAGAGTGAGGGGAAAGGTGAAACCTCATTCACTTTTTCTAGGATTGCATACTGGTACAATCACTGTGGGAATCAGTATGAAGCTATCTAAAAACTCTGAAAATTAATCAACCCTTTGATCTTGCCCATAATTCAACTTGGCATATTCCCAAAAGACTCATTGTATTGCTGAGATACCTGAACAGCTATTTCTGTTTCTGCCCTTTTTCACAGTAATTAGGAAATGGAGATGATCTAAATATCTCTCGATTGATGAATGTATAATGAAAATATGGTACATCTACACAATGGAATTCTACTGAGATGTAAAGAATAATTAAATCACCAAAATTTCTGGTAAATGGTTGGAAAGAGAAACTGCTTATGCATCATAGTAAGAGACTTATAAATACAAATCACATGTGTTTTCTCTCCTTTGTGATACAACTCCAAATCCCTAAAGGTAAGTTTGTGAGTATAAGTCATGATGACCCTGCAGAAGCCAGGAAAATGGTAAAGAGTCATGTTGATAAAGAGAAAGAAGCAGCTCCAAAGATGGGGGTTATTAGGAGAAAGGTGTATGTAAAGGTACCTTACAAAGTGAGGTAATACAACTGAATGCAGATATAAATAATCCTTAGATAATATGAAAACACAAACAAAAATGTATTAGTTAAATGTCTTAGTAAAAAATACTTATACACCTTTAATCTTAGCACCTGGGAGGCAGAGAAAGGCATATCTATGTGAGTTCAAGGCCATCGAGGTCTACATAGCAAGTTCCAGGACAGCCAGAACTACAGGGAGATCATGTCTCAAAAAGAACAAAAAAAACAGATACAGTAAATACACAGGTGTGTGTGGATAGCTCAAGTTTCTATCACAAAAAAAACACAGTGCCAGGAAGAAGAAAACACCCTTTGAGTCAGGATTCTCTAAGCGTTTCTCCCAATAGCACAGGGTACAGCCACAGTCCTTGATTGCCTCACAGAAATTGAAATCGATACCTTATTACTGAAAACAGGACACACTTTGGAAAAGGACTTGGAGCAAAGTATATGGAACCAATCTGGAAGCATCCTCCCTGAAGATTAAGTATCATGATATCAGAGAATACTCTACAAGCTGCTAAAGGAGAGACCCAATCAATGGTCCTGCCCAGTTGTAAAGCTTAATAAACAACAGTGACTGACCTCACAATCCATAACTATTGGTGCTAAAACTTATCTTTTATCTTAGGAGTAATGAACAACTGACTAATTAGAATTATGTCTCCCTCAATTGGAAGAAACTCAGATGTGACACTGTAAACATAGGCAAATACACATGGCTGGGGAGGTGACAGATCCTAGAGGGAATTCTACTTCTTCCACATCCCTAGACCAAATTAATGTCTTACTTTATTCTAAATATGCAAACTTATATTTACCAAAAAAAATTAACTTTCACCCTTCAACAAAAAGCTTTTTTTTGGTCTTTTTGAGACAGGGTTTCCTTGTAGCCCCAGCTGGCCTGGAACTCACTCTGTAGACCAGGATGGCCTTGAACTCACAAAGATGTGCCTGCCTCTGCCTTTGTCTCCCAAGTGCTAGGATTAAAGGCGTGTGCCACCATGCCCAGCTAAAAAAGCTTATTTTTGCAACAGATGGAGGAGAGACTATTACAGAGCTTCAAAACTAGTCAAATACAGAAAATAAGTGTCTGTGAGTTGTTTAACCCTGAATGATTCATCTTAAGTTCAACTTCTACAAATATAATGAATGCATCTTTTAACTCTTATCAGATAAGTTTCCTTATTCTGGTGACAGTGATTGAGATAGAAACCAAAATTGGTCAATTTATACACTATAAGAAGCCAAGTACTGCTTATCCATAAGTAGGACACCCATTTCAATCCTCTGCATACCAAGGTTTTAGTATCATTGCAGAGAAGGAGGTAGAAAGGTTGTAAGAACCACAGGAGATGGATGACCATTAGGAAACAGAGTCTTTGTGACAACTGGTTATTTACTCATAGGAAGTCATTGCAATAGAGGCATCTTGCATAAGTAGTAAGGAAGCTCAAAACAGACAAAATCTCAGCAAAGACATGGGAGGTAGGTAAATATCTCCAGCCAAAATAAGGAACTTTTGGCAATTGATGGCTTCTGGGAGGGGGGAGAGGGTGTGTCTTACAGTGATGGGATTACTGTTTTGCCTATTAGATGGACCTACATTGAAAGGCATTTGGGGACACAAATCAGACTCTATAATGTGTATTACACACACACACACACACACACACACATAATTTGTATTTATAGGCATATTATATAACTATTTCCATCTGTGGGTACATTAAATTGGTCAGAGGCAATGGGGAAAGTACAGATAGAGGAAGGGATCTAAATACTATCAAACCATACTGTATCTAAATTGCAAATGTTCAATAAAAATAAAATTAAAAATACATATTAGAAAGAAAAGTTCCTTTGAAGGAAATAATTTATGAAAATTATCCCTAAATTTATGTGCTAATTATGCATTTAGAGTAGATGTTTGCCATTTATTATTAACATATTTCTTGCTTATAGGCTTACATCCTACTATCAGTTTCATAATGGATGGCCTCCTTAAGGCATTGGGAATGAATGTTCTTTCTTTCCTGTATCATCTTATTGTTTTAGCTTTTCATTTCTCTCATTACAAAGTAACTGTATACATTGCAGAAATTTAGTGTGTGAAGTCTATTGCTTTGTTAACAAATTAACTGAGAATGTATTGGCTTTCTGTAACAATGACATGGTCTTAATTTTTGCAGGCCAAACACTGAGATTCAGTTAGTGTAATTATTACATTCAGCCAATGTAATTATTTACTTCTTAGAGGTCATAGTTTTGATACATATGTCATTGTTATAGAAAGCAATGTATACAGGCTAAACATTCAAATGTATAAGATAAAAGTGAATAATAATTTTAAAAGATGAAATATATATGAATAACTGATTAATTTTCTAATAGAAAAATAAATTCTATGAAACCATATTTGAAAAATAGACAACTAATGATATGTGGCCCCAAAACTGGAATAAGCATTTATCAAAACTGTATATTGACAGAGATAAAAGAGTGGTAAATATACTCAACATCATTGGTCACAAAGGGCCTGAAAACTGAAATAAATACATTATAACCTCTGCCTAATGGCACATGCATTTAATCACAGCACAATGGAGACTGAGGCAAGATCATGAGGCTGATGTCAGACAGAGCTAGAAGTATGATAATGACTCAAAACTAGAATAAAGAAGATAGGCAAGAAAGCAAACATTTACTGTATATGTACAAAATGGGTAATGTAGAGTGTTTTGCCAACATGAGAAAATAAATAATGCTTAGAGTTAGAACTCATTCACTTTAGATTAGAGACTATTAAATTTGGGAAAAAACATCAGTGTTAGATACACACACACACACACACACACACACACACAGAGTACATTTATATATACAAAAATGTGACCATATGTTCCTTGAAATAAAAATATATGAGAACATTCATAGTAACTTTTATCACAGAAAAAAATGTCACATATATACTCACATTATAACACTGCTCAATAAAATCATTTTCAACCCAGATATAACACTAGTAAAACTATAATTTTAAACATAAGTTTATTGTATTGATTTATTTCCAAAAGTTTAAAATAAATTAAAATGCTAATGAATATTTTGGAAATGGTGATAGCCATTACCCTTGGATTCAAGAAGGGGAGCTGTAACTCCTATCGGTGTTTAATCTATTGATACATGTTCTGATTACCAGAGAGTGTTGATTTTATGAAAAAAATCATTGGGCTAAATAAGACATATGTCATACATCACATGATCTCTACCATTTTATAGTATACAAACAAACATTTTAAAGAAAACAATTATAAGATGTTTATTATTTTGGATGATTTACATGAGTTAAGATTTTAGAATGTATAGTCCTATTTTGAATGAGTGAATGAGGTTTAGAACCATTTAGTAGATTGCCTAAAGTTCTTCAGCTAAGGAGTGGTAGAGTAAAATTTGGAATCTCTCCAGCTTGTCTATAAAACTATGCTCTTAAGTACTATATCATAATATATTTTTTATTTTTAAAATATATTTTATTGTTATTAAACTTTTCATACATCATACATCATTTCTCAATCCAGTTTAGAGCCATTTCCCTTTCCATGCCCCCCTACCCCACGTGAGTTCATGCACTCTTCCATACATGTCTTGCATCTTTTTCTGAGTCTTTCCAGAGTTTTTTTTTCAAAGCAGAGGCTTATTGTTTTGGGGAGAACTTCACTGTTTCAGTCATTTTTTTTCCAGTTCTTTTGTTGATGTTCTCTCCAACTTGTAATATATATATATATATATATATATATATTCACCCAAGTTGGAGGATTTCCTTTCTTTCTTTTTTCTTTTTGCTAAAAGATGTCATGTTTTCCTTAAGGAAGTGTTTGAAATGTTCCTCATTGGAAAGCCCAAACAACCATCAATCTTGCCCTTGTGCTCCACATTGGGGTCTTTCCCTCCCATGGTCACCCAAATGAGGTAAGCGTGCATCCTATGTTGATCTTCCTGTACTGGCCTCCATGATACAGACTGAGCAGTCCAACAATGGCAGTCTATACACTGAAGAAGTTGAAATCCTAGTAGCTGCTCAGTCCATAAGCTGGATATTTCAGTAGTCCCTATCTGGCATTGAAGGTTTGGAGGATTCTTTGAGAGACATGAGTCTTCAGTCTATATTGGAGGTTAAAAAGCTGTGTCTCATGTCTTCAAAGAATGGCAAAAGCAGTGGCAGCCACATAGTAGATGCACTTGCCAGTAAGAATTGAAGACAGGAAAAACAACAGTGCTCTCTCTTTTTTTTTCTTTTTTCTATTTACTAAGATCTCAAGTTTTATATCTGAAGTACAGTTTCTCAGGCCTTACTGATTATTTCTGGTTATACTTTTTGGGGGGATGCTTAAAGGCACACAGTTGGTCCAGATTAACCAAGGTTTTTGTTTTCTCAAGGTCATTTGAGGATCTGGTCCTCAGGGGTCACTCGGGATTTTTTTTGGGTGGGGGNTATAACGGAGCGTAAGGCAGAAAGTGAACTTTCACGTGATGATATATATATATATATATATATATATATCTCATGTTGTAAAATATAATACCTAAGGGCAAATCTCTCAGGACATCTTATTTAGTCTCATGGTATCAACTAATAGCCCCATTTATTAGATTAATATAAATGGCTATCTCCAAAATAGAAAAGAATAATATATTAAGGTAATTAGTGATACAGAATTGATATAAATTTCAACCCACACCTGACTTGTACTGAAGTCCTAGTCACAGATATTAAATTAAAGGAGCACAATTGTCTTTTTCATGTTTTCATGTATTATACAAATGATAATTCTGGAATTTCTTTTTTATATAATGGGATTATTTGGCTCTGGAATGTCTGGGTTCTACCTCCTTGAACCAGTGGCATGCAGAACTGAGAGAGAGAATCTGAAGTGGCATGGTCAACACTTTCAGCTTTGTTCCTATTTATAGGTATGTGATACAACTCGTTCCTTCTGGAAAACTATAAATCACTATTTAGGGGTCCGGGAATCCAGAGAGTCTGCTCAGAGTACAGTGACAATTCACAAAAAACAGAGGTGGAAGCAATACACCTCTTCCCTCCAGGAAGTAATTTTGCTTTACACTCAAATCAAAAGCATTGGGGGATAAAAGCTTCAGTGCTAGTTCTGGGCTGTCCTGGTAGATGCTGTTGGTTAGGGAGGCATAAAAGCCTCTAAAGCAAAGGCTATTTGCCTATAACTTCAGGTACACATAAGAAATGGACAGTAAGACTCTAATGCTGAAGATATGCAATGATATGAGCATGAAAGGCAAAATTATGCTGAGATCCTGCCCAGCAAATCGACAGCTAACCTTGGTGTTAGAAAGCACTATACAAACCACTAGAAAGAAAATATTTCTGAAGCTTCACAATGGACATTTTGTGCTATATTTTTACATGCCAAAGAAATTTAATTTGTAAACATCACAACTTTAAGCAACAAAAATGGTCTTGGGTCTATTTCAACATGTCTATTTCCATGGAGTCCAACAGAATATCATTTATGGAAAAGCTGAAAATTCAAAGTAGTGATAAATTTACTTTCCAGCTTTGATAAATACATAAAATAAGTCCATAAAACTGAAAAATTGTCCATATAAATTTATTTTTCATCGTATTTTTGTACACCTTCTGTATAGTCACACCTCACCAAAGACCTGGGCCTCCTCATGGAGTGCTAATGATTAACAAGGATATATAGTAGCTGAGTGTGTTCTTTTTAGAATTTTTCTAGATTGGCATATATATCACAGTTTCAGAAATTTGAAAAATAAATTAACATAAAAGAGATTCATTTTTAAATAAAACAATAGGTTTCCTTATTCTGTGCTACTTTTAACAGAGAGCACATCTACAACACTGACCAATTTAACAAAGGTAAAATAATAAAAGTTGAAAAAGACTTTAAGAATTTATCATCAAACTTGGTTTGAAACTTAAATGGGACTGAATCAGGATTCATTTCAGCTTTGCTCACCTTCTGTAGCTACTAAAAGTTATATGACTAAGAAGTATCTGAAGGAACCTACTGTTTGAAAAACTTGCAGAAAATACACGGATGGAACTAGAAGCCATTATGCTAAGTGAAGTAACACAGTCCCAGGAAAACAAACAATTCATGGTGTCCCTCATTTGTGGATGCTAGCACCAAATCTATATATGTAAAGCAAACTAAATAATACTTTTCTTTCTTTCTTTTTTTCAGTAAATATAATACCTGATGTTACTCATCAATTTGTTATGTACTGTAGGAATGTAAAGTAATATTTTTGCTTTACCTGCATAAAATTCTACTGTGAAAATGTGAATCCCTAAACATGTTTTGGAATTAATCTATACTTTATTTTCAGACATCATAATTTTGGTATATGTGTGGCATTTATATATGGATTTTTTTTTGTTTCATGAAAATTTTTTTATTTTCTTTTTTTTTTATTTTAAATTGAGCTTTATAATACACATAGCATCAAAATAACATAAGTGAAACTTGTGATACCAAAAAGCCCTCAAAATACAGTGATACTTTAACATGGAAATTCCATTTTTTTCCTCCAACTTGTAATATATATATATATATATATATATATATATATATATAATCACATGAGTTGGAGGATTATACTATATGAGTCTATATATATTATATAACTCACGCTGAGTTGGAAAGCATTTATTACTTTCCTTATCCTTTCTTTTTGGCTAAATGCATTGTCAATGCATGGCTATTTTGAAGTGATAAATTTGAAGGAAAAAACTGCAAAAAATACTGGGTAAAGTAACTGACTGAAACAATAAACTTCTGTCAAAATAGTAAACTTCTGCATTGAACAAATTTTAAAGAAACCTGAGAAAAATATGCAAGACATATACAGCAGAAATGACATGAGCTCATTGCAGGGTGGGGGACAGGAAGGGGAAATTGGTCAAAATTTGATTAAGAAATTTATAAAATTACATAAAACTCTCACTAAAAATATTTTTGCGGTTGGGAAAAAGATATTTTCCAATATCTACCTAAGATTTTTTTTCTTTCTAAGTTTTATTCTTCTTAACTTTTAACTGCATTTTTGTGTATTTTATACAGACTATCTCGATAAATTTTAACCATCTTTAGACCCTGTTCCCCAGTTCCCCACTGGCACCATCCCATAGCTTCCCCACTGGGATTCATACATACTGTCATTTGTGTTTAGGGTCCATTGGTACCAAACGTATTCTCCTGCTCTACTACCTGAGTTCACTCATCCTTGGAGCTTTATCAGCCTATGAGTCTTCCTAGAAGTCAGTTTTCCTAACCAGCATTAATCGATATCAGCTAAGATTGGGTCTGCTGCCCATTTTTCTAGTTCCATGCTGAGTTTGTCTGTGCTGTGACATGCACACCATCCACACACGCTCGTAGGTCCATGTGAGCAATGTCATTGTATAATGATCCTGTGAATTTTTTGTCTTTTTTATTTAATTTTTTTTATCTTTTTTTTTTTTTTTTTAATTTTTTATTGATGGTTTGTGCATTTTATACATCATTTTCCAATTCAGATCAGGCTATTTCCCTTTCCTTCCCCCCCACCACACACATCCCACCATCACCCAGATCATATATATTCTGCATAAATGTCCCTGCATCTTTCAGGTTTATTTTTTTTTCTTTTTTAGCTATAATGATAATCCATGAGTATAAGCATTCTTCGTGCAAAACCAATCTAAGGCTGTTGCTGCCCAAACCCACAGTCCAACCATTCAGTGGAGGTTTGACAGGAAGTTGTTTGTTCAATCAAGTTGACTATTCAAATGAAGTGTCCAGAACATACATCACTGGGCTAACCGTTTCACCAGATTCAAACGGCCAATCAGCAGCTTATACATTCTACCACAGGCCCTCTTCCGCAGATTGTTTCCTAGGCTACAGAAAAGGGGCAAAGGTGGAGTGAGAAGTAAAACTGTCCAATCTCTCTGGAGCTGTGATTGGATTCTGGTCAATTCTGGCTGTTTCCTTTAATGGGCTGAAGTTGTTCAAGGAAACCTTTGACCTACTAATGAAGCACAAGCAATTAGATATAATGGGATATTTAAGCCAGCACATAATAGTTATGTCGTAGGTTACTATTGGCATGACAACATATGTTTGGATGATATGTTAATTCATCAGGAATTTATTTTTACCCTCCTGATAAATATAAAAGGGTCTTACTGTGGCTTATGAATCTCCTAACCTGTAGAGGATGTAGGCTTGTGGCAATCAGCCATGGGTTATTTCTCCCAAGGAGAGAGCCACAGCCAAATTAGATTTGGGATATAAAGAACATACGGCTGCCACTGCTGCACAGTATTCCAGGCAGGTGAGTGTAGCTTGGTGCTGATGGTGGAGTCTTGCTTGACTCAGGGAGACACGTATTTGCTTTATTGGTTTAGTGGCCTTTGGGAACTCTCTGCCATTCAGAGGCCATCTGTTCCCTTGCATGTGCGGTCTCAATACATTCCTCCGATGTTAACGTCAGGTCTTCGGCAGCAGGGTCTTACGCCTCTCCTCTGCCAGGTATCCCAGATTAGGGGCAAGGAGCCTTTAACCTTTTGTGGGGCCTTGGATCCCCTGGCCAACATCCCCCTGTTAGAACAATCCATTGCTGATGTCAGAGCTCCTGATTAATATACTGTTGCCTGAGTGCATAGCCCAAGGGACTTTAGTATTATAATTTGGTTCTGAACACGAGTATAATCCTTTTCACAGTTCTTATGTCTATTAGTCATTAAAGAAGACATTTTTAACCGGTTTTATAAGGATTACCTCTATAATAGTTTTGTCTCAATTACAAGTTGAGAAAAATGACATCATCATCGTCAGTATTTCTCCTTGTTCTATGGGGGGGGAGCAAGAAAGTCATATCAAAACCTTTGTTGCACCTAGAAAGTATAGTTTCATTAGGACCACTTATAGATAGTTTGTTTACAATGTAGGATCCACAAGAAGGGTTCGATGTTTATGGGCAATCTGAGGCTTTCTTCCTTCACAGTGTTCTCAAGGACGGGTCAACCTTTCAGTTGCCACTTTTTTGGTACATCTACTCAATGCAGCTGGTACTTTTCTTTCTCTCAGGGCCCCGTTAAGTTGGTGACGTTTTGTCCTGTTGGAACAAAACAATCTTTTCCCATAAGTTAGTTTTAATTTGAATTGCAAGGTTCTTGCTAGATAGGTTTCATGTCTGTCTGTACCGCTCCCCCCCCTTTTTTTTTTATGATTCTCCAGAAGACAGTTGTCCTAACTATAGGGTGGAATCAAGGCACAGAATTTTCATCAAATTCACCCATGCTGTTTTTTTTTTTTTATTTTTTTTTTTTTTTTTTTTTTTAATTTTTTAAATTAAATATCCTTAAAAGAGATCTGCTACAAGGTGATACTGTACATGGAGAAATTATAGAGAACATTTGTATGTGCTCATCCAAAGTTATTGTTAAAGATTTTGTGTAAAACAAATGTGGACAACAGCAATTATATCTACATTTACCTCAGATGCACTTTACTGTTTTTAATCAAGAGATGCTGTAAACCAATGGTTGTTAATATAAATATTTTACTTTTACTAGTCTAAAACACATGTATCCTTAGACGTGTCTAGGGTGAAACTGCAGTACTCTTAATGCTGTAATCTCACAATCATTAATTATGCCTTGATTGTAATTACCATCCGTGTCCTCTCCCCATCCTCTTCCCACATTCACCAATTTCAGTCCATTTTTCTGATGCAGTCTTTCTGTTGTTGTTCTTTATAATATGCATCACTCCACATGAGAATATTTAAATATTGGAGGGGTTTTGGTATCCCAAGCTCCCATAATGAGGGAGACACCATTTGTAGTTTCGTTTTTCTTGCGGGACTTAAGTGTTTCATCACATATAACATAAATAGTTCTTCCAGCTCCCATCATTTACCCTGAAAGTTATGATGTTGTCCTCTTTTATCTGCTGATTAGAACTTCCTTGTATATCTGTACCCAAACCAATTTTTCTTTCTATCCACTACGTCAAGTGTTGAGAGGCACTGGCTGGTTCCAGCTTTTCTGCTATTGTTAAAAGAGCTGCAATAAAACATAGTGTGTGCATGTATGTTTGCAGTAAGTTTTGTCTTGTGGGTATATACCACAGGAGTGGTATGATGGGTCAAATGGAAGGCTCATTATTGAGTCTTTTAAGGGTCTCCACATTAATCTGTTTTCCATAGTGGCTGTATTAGTTTACATTCCCCCCAGCAAAGGATGAGTGTTCCCCTTTCTCCACAACCTTCTCCAGCATTTGGTAACATTCGTGTTCCTTATCCTAGCCAGTCTTTTTGGAGTGAGGTGATATATCAAAGTGGTTTTTATTTGCAATTTCTTCCCCTTAATTTACCAGAGTGTTGAACAGTTTTTTAGAATGTTCTCTCATCTAGCCATCGCTCTAATAATTTCCTTCTCTTGTGAAGTTCTATCTCAGATCTTATGCTCATCATCTATCTATGAGTCGGATTATATCTTGTTTTTTCTTTTCTTCTTTGTTTTTTTCTTGAGTAGCTTGATACTATGGACATTAATTGCTGTTGTCAGATTGTAATCTGCTCGTGAAGGTTTCTCCCCACTTCCGTGGTCTCTCCTCACTATTTCCCACTGTATTGCTTGTTTGATGTTACATGGAAGCTCCTTGAGTCTTTAATTGAGTGTCCGATTTGTCAAAATTGTCCGATCTTATTTTTGTGGTGCTGTCTGATTTATGAAGTCATTTCCTACAGCTATGTCTTGTAGTCTGCTGCAAGCTTCTCTTCTATATCTCCAAGAGGTTTGGGAGGTTTACATTGGGTTTGGTTCCATTCTGGAGGTTGACTTTGTAGTGAGAGGTTGTGGTTTAATTTTATTCTTCCTCAAGTGGTGATCCAGTTTTGCCAAACTACTTGCTGAAGATGCTGTCTTTCTCCATTGTGTTTCCTTGGCCCCCTTGTCAAATAAATGATGGCTGAAATTGTATGAGCTCAGGATTGGATCTTCGTTTTAATATTCCATTGGTCACTGGGTCACTGTTTTTATGTGCCGTTCCAAGCTGTTTTATGACTAATAGCTCTGTAGTATAGTTTGATGTCTGGTAAGGCGATCCCCCTGTATTGCATTATTCACTCAAGGTTGGATATTGGTTTAGGGGTCTTTATGGGTTTTTCAAATGAAATTGAGGATTTTTTATCTTTCCAAGCCTGTGAAGAATCTTGGGCTGGGATTTTGTGATTGGGTTGCATTAAAAATCCTGTACACTAGTTTGGGAGGGAGGACATTTTTACTAATATTTATTTTTCCCATCCATGAGCATTGGAGGTTGTTCCATCCATCTCTGATGTCTTCCTCAATTTCCTTTTTTCAGGGGTTTAAAAATCTTTTGGGTTGTAAAGAGATCTTGAGTGTCTTTGGTTAGGTTTGTTCCTAGGTATCTTATTGTTATTGAGGAGGCTATTTTGAGTGGGAGGATCTCCTTGTAGTCCTTCTTAAATTGCTTGTTATTGTTGGAGTAGAAAGGTTACTGATTTTTTCTAGATTTTTTGTATCCTGCCACTATACCAAAAAGCTCCTATTAATCATTTCTAGGAAGTTTTCTGGTTGAGTTCTTACCATACCTTAAGTAGACAATCATATAATCAATTCAGCAAAAGGGATGTTGCATTTCTTCTTTTTCCAATTAGACTCCTTTATTTCCTTTTTCTCTTTGCCCTTATACTTGCCCTTGCAGGGTTTCCAGACACTATATTGAAAGAGAGAGTGGTTGACAGGGGGGTCATGCTTGCCACGAGTTTACCTCAAGGGGATGCTTCTGTCATATTTCCCCATTTAAGGTAGGAATGATATTGTGTGCGGTTTGTTGTATTTGGCTTTGATTACTTTGAGGATTGATCCCTCCAGACCAATTCATCCAGGACTTTAAAACTGAAGGATGCTGGTATTTCTTTGTCAAAACCAAAGGCTTTATCTCCGCATCAATCATGAAATGAAGGTGGTGTTTTGCCTATTCAGATCCATTTTGATTTTTTTGTGTTTTATGATATTTACGTATGTTGAACCATCCCTTCTACTTCTGCATCTCTGGTATGATCCAACCTGGTCATGGTGCGATTGATCTTCTTGATGTGTCTGTATGTGATTTTCTAGTATCCTGTTTAGAATTCTTGGCATCTGTGTTCATTAGGTGGATGGGTCTATAGTTCTTCCTTTTGGTTGTAATCTTTCCCTGGTTTGGTAGTAGCATGATGCTACTTCATAGAAGGAATCTGGGCAAAATTCCTCCGTTTGTATCCTTCTAAAAATTTAGTAGTAATAGGTTTGTATGTCTTTTCGCAAATAATTATTATAAAAATTACTGGGCGTGAAACCATCCGGCCTGGGCATTTTGGTTAGGGAGGCTATTATTACATCTTCGATTTCTCTTCTGTACTATTCGGTCCTGTTTTAGGCTGCGTCAATCTCTCCTTTTTTAAGCTTTGGTGGATTCCAGGATTTCAGATATTCAATTCCATTTCTTCTAGTTTTCAAATTTAGTATACTATAAGATTTTTAAGTGTCCGTTATTTGCTGAGATTTTTCATAATGTTGTTTGTGAATGGTTTCCCCCTTTCATCAATGATTTCTGATTGATTTTGGATGGATGTTGTTCATCTTTCTTCTCTTTTGGGTTACTGGGCTAGAGGTCTGTCCTATCTTGTTTATTCTTTCACACAACCAACTTTTGGATTCATTGATCTTTTTGTTGGTATTCTCTTTTGTTTCTATTATTTCTATGATCTATGCTCTAATTTGTTGATTTTTCTTTTTGTCTGCTGGATTGAGGTTTCATTTGTTGTTGTTTTTTTTTTTTTTTTTTTTTTTTTTTTTTTTTTTTTAAATATTTTATTCTTTTCTTTCCTCATCTGTTTTTTTAAAAATGTTTAGGCATTAGGCTATGAAAATTCCTCTTAGAAGGAGCTCGTTTCTAAACCAGTGTTCCCATACGATTGCCTGTGTTGTTTATCATTTGTCATTACAGTTTTCCAGGCATTGTTTTTTCTTATCATATTTCTTTCTTTTATTTTTCCTTGACCCACATCATTATTCAGGAGAGTTTTGTTTATTCTCCATGTGTTCCTGTAGGATGTAGGGTTTATATCTGAGTGTTTGATATTGCAGTTCTTTTGGCAGTGTGGTCTGACATAGAATGCATGGCATATTTCAATATTTTTATTTTGTATGAGTTTTCCTCATTCCTGTGTCAACCAGTATAGCTGGTCCTATTTTGGAGAAAATGTTCCATGAGGTGCTGAGTTAGAAAGTGTATTTTCTGGTGTTTGGGTGAAATATATGATAGAATGTCTGTGGAGGTCCATTTGGTGGCATTAGTTTGGGTGTCTTTTAGTTCGGATGTCTCTCTTTATTCTTTATCCAGTTTTACCTGTCTAGGGGACTATGGGTATGAGTCCCTAGTATTAGTGTCGCTGGGGTGTTAATCTGTGCCTTGAGATCCTGAAGAATATGTCTTTTAAAGTGGTGCACCGGGTGTTGGTGCATATATATTTAAATTTGTGAAAATCTTTCATCGTCAAATGTGTTCCTATAATAAAGATGTACGTGGCCCTCTTTGTCTCTTTTTGATTTCTCTTTGCTTTGAAGTCTATTTTGGTCTGTATTAAAATATGCCAGCAACGCCTGCTTTTTTGTTTGGTAACCATTTGCTTGGAATATTTTCTTCCATCCCTTACCTTAAGTTGGTTGCTATCCTTGGAAATTAGATGGTTTTCTTTTGCTGTAGACAGCATGAATTTGGGTTTTTTGTTTCCTAGATCTCATTCTCCCAGTACTATGCTTTGATTGGGGAGTAATTAGCCCATTAATATTTAAGGTTATATTGAAAGATGTATGTTGTATCCTTTCATCTTTATTTCTCATGGGCTTCTAGCCTTTTCCTTGATTTGTCTTGTTATTTTTTAGTTTTTTTCCGTTTTTTTGATGTTTCCTCTTCTCCTGTTTCATTCTTCAAGTATTTTTGTTTCGAGTTGTTTTTATTTTCTCCGTCTTACATTATTACATTCGGTTTAACCTGCTTTTTTCCTATGGTTTTTTTATTTCATGGGTTCTTCTTTCCGATTGTCAAGATAGAAGAGTTTGTTTTCAGATATCCATCATCTTTGTGCCTAAGTTTCTCCCAGTAGTCGAAGGATTTTTGCTGGGTAAAGTTTCGGGGTTGGCCAATCCGTAGTCTCTACACTGGAATATCTTGCTCTGATGTCGTCTTGCTTTCAATGGTTTAGAGGCGAGAAGTCGTTGTAATTCTGATGGGTTTTCCCTTTGTATGTGCCTTTGTTTTTTCTTATGATAGCCTCAGGATTTTTGTCTTTATATTTGGGCATTAGCATTTTAATACGTAATATGGGTGGGATGTTTCTTTTCTGATCTTGGTCTGTTTGGAGGTCCTATGTGCTTCGTGTATTGATGGGTTTGTGCTATTTTTTACGTTTGGGGAAGGTTTCATCTAATTATTCTGCTTCTGAAAAGATCTGATCAATACTATACTCTTAGATTCTTCCTTCCTCTATTCCTAGAGATACGGACTTTGATCTTTTCATAGTTCCCATAGTTCTCCGGTTGTTCCTTGTGATTTTTTAATTTATCATTAGTCTCTTATTTTGAGCTTTTTAATTGCATCTGTTTATCTTCCCAGATCTGGATATTCCTTTGTTCTGCTTCCTCCATTCTATCTTCTGAGGCTTTCTTCTTCCTTTTTCTTTCTTCTTTTTTTTTTTTATTTTTTTTTTTTTTTTGTTTTAATTCTTTTAATTTATCTGGTTTTTTTATTTTGTATTTTTCCATTTCCTTTTTGACTCTTTCTCATGGTCTCCTCAAGTCTTTGGTGTCCTTACTTCTCGTTGGTTGGCTTTCCCTTTTTAGTGTTTTCTATTTCCTTTCAGGGTTTTTTTTTTTGCTCCCTCTACGTTCTTTCTGGAGTTTGTTGGTCTGTTTTCCTTTAGAGTTCTTTCTGAAGTGTTGTCAATTGGTATCCCTCTAGGTCTCTTTTTGATTTTTATTCTGCTCTCCTAGTTCTCTATCATAGTTCTTTATTTTTTTGCTCCCTCTAGTTCTTTCACGAGTTTTCATTCTGTTCTTTAGTTCTTTCTGTGTTTGTCATTGTATCACCTTAGGTGTCCTTTTTGAGTTTTTATCATTCTCGCTCTTTAGTTCTCTGAATTCCTGCTTTATGTTCTTTAATTTTCTCTGCATAGGTCTGCAATTATTCCTCAAGATATGTTTCTTGGTTCCTTCTCCTAAGGGGATTCCCCTTGTAGCTTGTCCTCCATACGTTTGTAGAGCTTGGTGCGAGATTATACCTGTGGCATTTCCATGTTGTCCCTTCACGTCGTGTCCCTGGCATGTGGGACTTCCCTTTTGCTGGTTTAGATCACAAATAGCAGGACGGTTTTGTTTCCTCCTTCAGATAACTTTTTTTGTTGTTGGTTGTTGTTCGCCCTTCTCTCCTCTGTTTATGGAGTAATGGACTTGTCTCTTTTCAATATTGTTGCTATATTAGGTATTGGACCGAAAGCACTCTTCTCTTCTTGTTCTGAAGGTTCTCCAACGTGGGGGGGGGGGGGGGGCGGGCTTTAGTGACTGATCTACTAGCCCGCAAGCGCCCCGGGCCTTGCTCAAAGCGCAGCCTCCCTGGGCCCGGACTCTCCGGACCCTCTGGCCCGCGCCCGAGTCCCCCCTCAAAGGCCCCAGCAACCCACAGCTACTGCGCCCAGGTGGCACTGTCTTGGGTTATCTGCCCAAGAGCGCAGGCCTCCTGGCCGCCGGACCTCCGGACCCTGGCCTTCTGGCCCAGCGCCCGTGTCGGCCCCCCAAAAGGCCTCAGACACCAGCTACATACTCCAGCCGGTGGCTTCTGGTAGTAGCCTGCCCAAAGGCGCGCGCCGCTGGCCCGCCGGAACTCTCCGGCCCGTCTGGCCCAGCGCCCGGGTCCCGCCCGTCAAGGCCCTAGCACCCAAGCTATACTCGCCCAGGTTGGCTTCTGGTGTATCCTGCCAAGAGGCTCAGCCGTCGCCTGGGCCGCCGGCTCTCCCCCGGACCCTCTGGCCAGTGCGCCGGGTCCCGCCTTTACGGCCCCAGCAACCACCAAGCTAACTCGCTCCAGTTGGCTTCTGGGTATCATCTGACAAGGCGCAGCCGCCCTCGACCCGGGCGCGGACTCCTGGACCTCTGTCCCAGCGCCCTGGTGTCCCGCCTCAGGAGCCCCAGCACCCAAGCTACTCCGCCAGGTGGCTTCTGGGTTCCTGCCCAAAAGGCAGCCGTCGCCTGGCCGCTGACTCTCTCCGGACCCTCTGGCCAGTGCCCTATTTATTATTTTTTATATGTATGATGTACTGTCCTGCATGGTATGTTGGTGCAAGTTTGTACACCGTACTGTGGCAATGCCTGCGGAGTGTCATAGAGAGGAGCGTCGGATACCCGCGAACTAGGGAGTTAAAGGCGGTTCTTAAACACCATGTGGTGTTGGGGTGGTAGATGATGCCCTAAGCGGTTAAAAGGCCGACTGTTCTTGGCAGAGGACCGGTTCCGATCCCGCAGCACCCACATGGTCGGCTGAGAATCCGTCTGAACTCCCAACTCAGGAGAACTCCAGTCTCCAGGGAATCCGATATGGCCCTCTTCTACCTCACAAGCAGCATTGGCACAGCTCAAACGGTTACAGACTGCATCAAGACAATACATAAATCGTTTAACAATACAAAAAAGTAAATAAATTAATAAAAAAAAATGTAAACACCATGTGGGTGCTTTGGAATTAAACCTGGGGTCCTCTGCAAGGGCATAGTCTTTAAAACCGCTGAGGCCGTATCTCCAGCCCCTGAAATTTTTGTTTTGACCCTTTTGGTGGTGCCAGCTCAAAATACCAGAGAATGCATAATTTTCTGGTATATTAATTCTTTTTTTTGTGAAGCTCAGAGCGACAGTATGTAGAAGTGCAGTTCTCTCCTTTTGTTATTGGTTTGTACTTTTTCCATACAGTCCATACATCATTTCTCTTTTTTTATTATTTTTTTTTGTTTTTTTTAGACAAAGCATTTTCTCTTTTTTTTTTTTTATAATTTTATTTAGTTCTGTATGTGTTGAATGTGGTTGTGTGTGAGGTTCTGTGCACGTGAAGTCTTAGCAATGCCGGCGGAGGTCAAGAAGAGGGTGTCGGATTCCCCTGGAACTGGAGTTTCCCTGGATTGGAGTTCTCTAGTGGACGGTTCTTCGGGTGGGTTAGTTCATCTGGGCGCTGGGTATCGCCGCGGTCCTCCTGCACAGACCGGTCGGTCGCTCTTAAACCGCAGGCATCTCTCCGTCCACATCATATATTCTCAATCGAGATTCCAAGAGATCGTTCCCTTTCCATGCTCCCCACTCTCGATCCCCCCTGGGTCACTGCACTCTGCCAACCATGCCTGCTTCAACCTTTCTGAGTCTTTCTCAGAGGCTTTTTTTTTTTTTTTTTTTTTTTCAGTTTCTTTGTTATATTCGGAATTCTGCTAATATTTCCTTAAAGCTGTCCAATGTAGCTAAAAACAGATGTTTGTCATTGGGCATTAAGATAATACTTGTCTCCAAATAGATGTTTATTCTCCTTCTTCTTCTCTCTGATATATAATGAGTGCGAGCTATGTTTAAGAAAAAAAGTCGAAGCCGGGCTGGGTGGCACCCTTTAATCCTAACGCACTTGGGGGAGGCAGAGCGAGGTGGATCTTTGTGAGTTAAGGCCGCCTGGTCTACACAAGAGTGAGTTCCAGGACAGCTGGGACTGTGGCAGGAGACCCTGTCCCTCGAAAAGACACAAAAAAAAAAAAAAAAAAGGTTTATTTTGTGGTTTAACACAATCTGGAAGCCATTCTAAACAAACTACAGTGATATTTCTTTATTATTTCATTTACTATCACCACATTAGAAGTATGGAGTTTGTGTTTCTGTGCCATTTCTAAATTATTCAATTTTAATAGGCTTAATCCTGTTATTTTCGTCTTTCAAGTGGTAATCTAATCAAATGATTATGGTTTGTTCATCATTTCAAGCTTGAGGAACACTGCTCAGGAGTTGAAAATTGTAGTCCCAAAATTAACCTATTCCTCAGTATTGATGTTTGGTATTGAAGTAATTTATTGTAAAAGACTGAATTGGAACTAGTTGTGCGTATTTAGAAATACGTTTTCTTGAGAAGTGGATAGCACTTTTAATTTTTTTTTTTTTTTTTTTTTTTTTTTTTTTTTTTTTTTTTTTTTTTTTTTTTTTTTTTTTTTTTTTATTTTTCAAAAAAAATTTATTTATAATCATTTAAGTTAGTTGGTTACTAATTCACAATAAGTTGTTATTAAAAAGCTGTGGACCCTATACCTTTGGTATTTGAAAAAGTCTTTTTTACAGTTGAGGACATTTAGGTTTTTTTTTTTTTTTTTTCTTTTAATTAAATGTAGATTTTACAGAAACTTTCATTAAATAGTACTAACATTCTAGTGATCTCTCAAAGAGTTTCAATCGTTCTCAGAAAATCTAATGTGTTTACTTGCTTGTTGAGTTTTTGCCAGGGTATATCTTTCTTCTCAGTTTAGTTTACCTTTTCAAGGCCTCTTTTTTTTTTCCAGAGGTTGGTTAAGTTTGGCCTATCTACCAAAATCTTCTGCCAATACCTCTGTTCATGATCACCAGAAAGGAGCTCGAGGTTCCAACAATGCTTCTTTTTAAGTTCAGTCTGCACATTCATTACTGCCTGAGCATCCTCGGAGTTAAATTTGATGACTTCTGTATTTTTCTGCAGATACATACACATTTTGTGATTGTGGCGAGTATCCCGGTGTTGTTTTTGCAGGTGGCGTTCGTGTATGATTTCAATATCATTCACAAACTGACGGTTGGCAAACAGCGTTTCTTGGGGGACATCTTGGTGTTGCTTTTCTTTTTCTATTTTTTTTTTTTTCAGATTTTTTTTTTTTTTTTTTTTTTTTTTTTTTTTTTTATTTTTATTTATTTGAGTATTTTTTAAAGAGCTGTGGTTTTTGCAGGGTGCATACTTTTTTTCCAATCTCATCGTTTGACAGTACTTCCAATGTGTACACTTTTCCATTTTGTTCATCCCTTTTTATCTTTTTTTTTTCACTTAGTTTTTTGGTCTTATATTCAGATATTTTCTCCTTTCTAATAGAGAGAATTATATTATGTTTTCTTGGGGACTTGGAGCCATTTTTTTCCTCATATTTGAGCTTTTTTTTGTCAAATTTTTGAGCTATCATTTCTCGTTATCTTTTGGGTTTTGGGTCTCTGGGAGGGTAGGAATCGGTCCTTCTAAGCTGCCTTTCTTCTTTTCGGTAGATGGGGTTTTTCTCTCCGGTTTTTTTTTTATTTTTTGTTTTTGGTTTTGTTTTGTTTTGTTTTGTTTTTGTTTTTTTTGTTTTTTTTTATTTTTTTTTTTTTCCTTTTGCAGAGTGGCTTCAGGGGTTTTCTGCAGTCATCTTGCTTCTGAGGCTTCGATAAGTCTTGACTTTTGGTTTACAAACCAGCACTGTTGTGTTGTGTTGACTCTTTGGTATGACACATCTTCCTTCTTTACTATTGCTTTTCTTACTTCGTTCTTTTTCTTTTCAGCTATTCTTAAAGCTGGGATGGGTTTGTTTTTCACTGTCTTTATAAGGATATTGGTTTTTTTGATGCTTCTTTCTGGTGGGTTGTTAGAAATGATACTTTTGATGCTTTTGCTTTTTTATTTACTTCAATTCGAATGCAAAACATTTTGGATTCTTCCAGTAGACTATGTGTGGTTACTTTTATCATTAAACACATTGGCCTGACACTTCCAAATATCTTAATCCAGCTATTTGGCTGGGGCTGCTTTGTTTTTAGGCCCATGAGGGCCTAGGCAATTCTGGAGAGACAGGAGTAGGGCGCAGGGCAGACTTGTTTAACAATTGAGGGGGCCTTATCAGCTGGCTTAAGGCAACAACGGGATTGGCAAGGAAGTAAGTGGTAGGACATGCAGCTGGTCTAAGTACAAGAGTGGGCTAAAAGAGTAGCGTGGCGGCGGTCAAGGGTTTTTGTTTTGAACTTTTTCCCTATGGGCTCTTAGCTATTTGCTTTAGATTGATTGCGTGTTCTTTGTGGTTTGGCTTTTTATTGAGCATGCCTGAAGACAATAAGTGGAGTTTTTGTTTGATAGTTGGAGTTTTGTTGGTGGGAATCTGAATCGTGTGGTATCTTTTTTGGGTCGTAACATCTCGAATCTGGCATGCCAACTAGATTACATTTTCTCGTGCAGCTCGGAGGAGTGACAGGCTGCGTCCGACTTCCTCTCTGCCGTATGCCTGAGGACCCCGGTTGCTATGACTAACTTTGTGGGAAGTATGGCCAGACCTGTGTTATGTTTGGTCTTGCTAGAGGTTTTGTTGGTTTTTTTTCTTTTCCTTTTTTTTTTCTTTTCGTCTCTAATCAAGTCTTGCTAAGTAGCTCATACGCTAGCTTTTCAATGCTCTGGTATTCTTAATTTCCATCTGTAGGCATTTTTTCATTTTGTTTAAAGGAAAAGACAAAGAAGTGTACGTCTGCATATCATCTATAGATTTTTTCGATTTGCTTCGGAGGAATGTACTATCTTGTGAGGTTTGCATCTAACCAGAAGTACTTTGGTTGGCAAATATGCAGACTAGCTTAAATTGTGAGATTTCTTATTTTTCTACTTCTTTTCTCTTTCTTGGTGCTTTCCTCATGTGTTTTTTTTTGGGATTTTTTCGTTTTTCCATCTGGGTTAGTTCAATCAGTGTCACGCTGGCTGTTCTAGTTTCTTGTGTCATCTTGGGCTATGTAATTAGCTCAAAACGGGAGAAGCTTCTCTCTGCTCCCACTTTAAATTTTTAATTACTAATTTTTTCCTTTGCTAATGGAACAGAAAGGAACCAATCTTTTCTAGGACAATGGATAGCATAGAGAAATATGTAGAAAGATTGTGCAATACAATTAGGATCGTTTTCTACGATAAATCTTCATTGTGGCAGCTACAAGATCTGGTGAAATAAGACATGTAAATGAAGTGGAGTATATATAAAATTTTAAGCTACGAAAAATGACGTGCTTAATGTAAAGAAAGCCTAAAATCAAGCAATCATAACTTATTAAAATTCAGTTATCTGGCTGCTAGTTTAAAAAGTAAGGATAGAAAGATTTTATTGTAGGCTAGAGAACCTGAATAGGCACAATTTTCATTGTAAATGTGGCTTCACCAGTCCAGTATATTAGACACTAAGATAAAATGTTTTTTAATTTTTTTATTGAGATATATTGGACCTTAATGACTCATATTTACTGTCAGAAGAAAGACGCTTCTCTAACTTGCGCCATATGGTGTTACCATTCTCTAATAAACACAATTTTGGTTACTTCAGGAATGAAGATAGCTAATTGCATGATAGACTTGATTCAAGGGAGATAATGACTGAATCTAAGAGAATCATTTTATACGAATCTCAGTAATGACATGTGCTGTCTTTCCATATATCTATCAAACATAATTCAAAGATTGCCGTCACGTCATGAGTGCTTTGTTAGTATAAATAAAAACACGATTTAAAAGTATGAGTTCGAGTTTTGCAAATGGATAAATTCCCAAGATATTAAATAGAAACGCAATCGTTATGAAGTGAATGGCTTGTAAGAAGTTTATTTCATATATATGATTTTTGTGATATCTAATGATTTATATCATAATATTAGTTTAGTTTATGTGGTTAATAGGCAGCGGATTTTTTGCTAGGCTAGATTACAGATTTGCCACTTAGAAGTATTCTAAAACTTTCAGATTTAACATGTAGTTTGAATTGATATCTATTATCTATTTTGTGAATTTCCTATCTAATAATTGTGATTGAATTGTTAAAGCTCTATTTGAGAATTTTATACACATGTGTTTGTTTTATTTATTTTCGTAACATCTAGTTATCATGAATATTATATATTCTGTTTTCAGCTTCTATTTTAAGCTAGAAATAGCATATTATATTCCATATCTTATTATATGTGAAACATGAATACAGTCAATTAGTATTGCTCATATTCATACACACTGAGGAAGCGTATAGATTTGGTAGCGTTGAAAAATATTAGGAAAAATGAAAGCATACACACACAGATAAAAAGATCCTTACAATTAATTATCTTGGTGGAGGTAATAAGCAAATGACTTTTGGAATAGAAATTCTTTTGGAATGAGCTAGCATATTTCAATTGTTTTGATTTTTTGGTTTATTCAGCGGTGACAATTAGAGATATTATATTGGTTAAATGCATATTGTAGGTTCTGTTTGGAGGATGGAAAATTATATAGAAACGTTATGGCTTGTGTCGCAAATGATGTATGGGAATAGATTTTCAGTGGTCCTAAGCGAAAAACCCATTGATAAAAGGATTTAAATGCAATGGATGTCAAATAGGTTCCTGAAAATATTTTTGGGTTTTTGTCGTACGTTTACAATTGAATTTCCAATAGTTTTTAAGAAACAGGGGTTTTATTGTTAGTTATGAGCATCTTTCTTTTTTTTAATTTTAATTTTTTTTGTGGTTACTGATTTTATTGGTACAACTTAAAAGTAATGGAAGGCAAGCACTTAAATACAATTTATGGGTACGAATAAAAATACAGTAGAGAATATTCAAAACTATTTCCAAGTTGTTGCATCATTAATTCCAATGTGTTTCACATTAGTAATACATTGTACATATTCACAGTTGAGAAGATATCCTTTCCACAAATTAACTGGGTTTAAGGCAGTATACACAAATAAGCTGACACGACAACACTAGTTTCCAGAAGTGTGTGCATCATGTCTTCATGAGGCATTCTTTCAATAGAGGGCTATACAATTAAAAAAATTGTACAGAGGAGCTATGGGTGGTTGAGGGGAAAAACAATAAAACATATTGGTGCTCTCTTCAGTTTAAAAGAACCCTGATGAAAATTATTTTGCAGAAGCTTAGCCTATTGATTTTTTATTTGCATTTTGTAGGTACACCTAAAAAGGTCTTTCTGAAGGGGAGGAAAGTTGGTTTTAAAACTTATGAACAGATTGCTAAGAGGGCTCTTGATAAACTGGCTGGCTTGAAAGATTTTCCTGGGATAAATACGAAAATAATTAATAGTAGTAAAGGGTTCACAATTTCATCAAAATGGTACACCAACATTCATTATGCCGACAGTTGTTAAGAAGATGACGACATTGTCTTTATTGAGTGGACATTATGTCAAGGAAGTGATCAATCAATGCCTTTGGATACTCAAATTACTTGCACAAAGCTGAAATATGGTATCACAAAACTTGACAAAAGAGGATATACTGTTTTTTTCCACACTTTAAAATATATCTGCTTAATTATTTCAAACAAGGATCTGATTTTTCAACACTTTGAGGTGATGCAGTTAAAATGCAACTTTTAAAAAAGTTAGGTCAGGGGGCTGGGAGTTTGGCTTAGCACTTTAAGATGGCAGACTGCTCTTACAGAGGAACCTGGGTTCGAATTTCCAGCACCCTGATGGCTGCTGAGAAAACCTCTAAAAATCATGTCCAGGGAGAATCCAGTTCCAAGGGGATATCGAGAACTTTCTTGACTCCCCGCGGATTGGCAGCTCGGGTGCCACAGGTTTTGTTATTAATTTGTTTACGATCCACCTGATGCGAGAAGTACTTCATGACACATCCAGAAATTAATATAAATTTTAACAGAAAATTTTTTAAAAAGAAGTTAAANAAAAAAAAAAAAAAAAAAAAAAAAGGTTTATTTTGTGTTTACACACAATCTGGAAGCCATTCTAAACATAACTACAGTGATATTTTTAATTATTTCTTTCACCTATCACCACAATAGCAAGATATGTTGCTTTCTGTGCCATTTTCTAAATTACATTCAATTTTATAGTACTTAATCCTGTTACGTTTTCTTATATTCAAAGGGTAATCCTTAATCACAATAGATTATTATCTTGTTCTCCATTCAAAAGATCTTGAGAACACTGCTCCAGGAATGAAATTGTAGTCCCAAATTACACTATCTCAGTATTGATGTTTGGATTTAGAAAGTAATTTATTGTAAACAAAGACCTGAACTTGAACTAGTCTGTGGCCCGAGAAAAGTTTATCTTGAGAAGTGGATAAGCACTTTAAATTTTATTTTTTAGAGCAAACAACATGTATTTATTTTTGTAATTATGTATTGATTTTCTAAATAAAAACAAAATAATTTTCAAAAAATTTATTTATGAAATCATTTAAAGTTAGTTGGCTTACATAATTTCAACAAATAGTGTTCACTTAAAAAAAGCTGTGGCACACTATACATTTGTATTTAGAAAAACGTCTTATTTACAGGTTGAGGACCAAAGGTTTTTCTTTTAATTAAATGTAGATTTTATAAAAACATTCATTAAATAGTACTACATTCTAAGGATTAGTCAAGCATCCACTGAAACCCAGAGTTTTCAATCATACTCAGAAAATCGAATGTGTTTACTTGCTTGTTGAGTTTTTGCCAGGCTAATCTTCTCAGCTTTAGTGATTAACTTTTCAAGGCCTCTTTTCTTTTCCAGAGGTTGGTTAAGTTTGGCCTATCTACCAAAATCTTCTGCCAATACCTCTGTTCATGATCACCAGAAAGGAGCTCGAGGTTCCAACAATGCTTCTTTTTAAGTTCAGTCTGCACATTCATTACTGCCTGAGCATCCTCAGGAGTTTTAAATATAGCATGACATTCTGTATCTCTTTCTAGCAAATCAACATAAACAACTTCTGAGATTGTGGCGAAAGTATCCCGGACTTGTTTCCTGCCAGGTAGGCGTTCCGTGCTAATGATCTTCACAATCACTCCATTCACAAACTGACGGCCTTGCACAACAGCCTTCTCTTGAGGGCAGCACTCTTGGCTGTTGGCTTCTTTTTCATTTTTTTTTTTCCAGACTTATTAGATATTTCACAGTCTGTTTCCATTTCTAACTCCAGTTTTATTTGAGATTTTTTTAAAGAAGCCATGCTGGCTTTTTGCAGTGCCAAATACTCTTTTTTCAAATCCATCCACTCAGTCTTGGACAGTACTCTCAATAGTGTAACCACTTCTCCCATTTTATGTCTCTCCTTATTTTTTTTTTTTCTTATGCTTCCTTTTGGCTCTTATATCTCCAGCATCTTTCTCCTCTTCTTTAGAGCAGAATTCTAAATCTCTGTTTTCTCTGGGGACTTCTGCAGCCACTTTTTTCTCATATTTTGAGCTACTTTTTTGTCATCTTCTTGAGCTAATTTCTTGGCTTTTGGTCTGGGAGGTAGGAACTCCGAGTCCTCCTAGCTGCTTCTCTTCCTTTTCCCAGGTAAGATGGGCGTTTCAGTCCTCTCCGTTTTTTTTTTTGTTTTGTTTTGTTTTGTTTTGTTTTGTTTTTGTTTTTGTTTTTTATTTTCTTTTTCTTTGCAGAGTGCTTCAGGGGTTCTGCAGTCTCTGCTTCTGAGCCTTCAGATACAGTCCTTGATCTTTTGGATTTACAAACCCCAGCACTGCTTGTGTCTGTGTCTGACTCTTTGGTCTGAGCACTATCTTCCTTCTTTACCCTGCCTTTCTTCTTCTTCTTTTTCTTTTCAGCTATTCTTAAAGCTGGGATGGGTTTGTTTTTCACTGTCTTAGGAAATATTCCAGGTTTTCTTGATGCTTCTTCTGGTGGGTTGTTAAGAAACTCAGTAGCTTTTGATGCTTGCTCTTTCATTTCAAACTTCACGAATGCAAACATTTTTGGATCTCCAGTAGACTTATAGTGTGGTATACTTATATAAACCACATTGCCACACTTCCCAAATAATCTTTCAATCCAGCTATTGCTGGGCCTGCTTTGTCTTGGCCCATGAGGCCCTAGGCAACTTCTGGAGAAAGGAAGTAGGGCAGCAGGGCCAGACTTGTTTACAACTGAGGGGCCCTTATCAGCTGGCCTTAAGGAAACAAGACCTTGGCCAAAGGAAGTAAGGTAGGCAGGCCAGCTGGTCCTAAGTAAACAAGAGTGGGCTAAAGGAAGTAAGGTAGGCGCAGCCAGGGTTGTTTTGAAACTTTTCCCATTGGCTCTAGCTATTTGACCTTTAAGATGATTGGCTGTTCCCTTGTGGTCTTAGCCTTTATGAGCCACTGCCTGAAGCAATAAAGTGAGTTCTTGCTTTGACATAAAGTGAGTTCTTGCTTTGACTGGACTCCTGACCTCCGTGTGGTTCTTTTCGGGTCGTCAACACTCGCCATCCCGCTCAGCCCCGGAGGAGTGACAGGCTGGCCCGACTCTCCTCTCTGCCCTACCTGCCTGAGGACCCGGCAAGCTATGACTAACATTTTGGGAAGTAATGCCACAGACACTGTGTCCTCATCGTTTGGTCTCTGACCTAGAGGTTGTTGTTGGTTTCTTTTCTTTTTTTTTTCTTTCTCCTAATTCAGGTCCCTTCTAAGTCCAGCTCCATAACAGCTGAGCTTTTCAATGCTCTGGCTATTAATTTCCCATCTGTAGGCAACTTTTTTCATTTTGTTAAAAGACACCAGAAGTGATACGTCTGCATATCCATCTCTAGATTTTTCGATTTGCTCTCGAAGGAATCTATCCTTGTGAAGGTTTGCATCCCCAAACCAGAAGTCAACCTGTTTGGCAATATCTGCAAGAATCTACTTAACTTGTGAGCATTTCTTTTTTTCTACTTCTTTTCTCTTTTCTGTGCTTTCCTCCATTGTTTTTTGATTTTTCAGTTTCCATCTCCGTTCAGTTCCCCAAATCCAGTGTCAACGCTGGCTGTCTTCCTAGCTTTCTGTGCTCAATCCTTGGAGCCTATATAAATTAGCGTCAAACGCGGAACGAAAACGCTTCTCTCTCCCCACACTTTAAATTTTAAATACCATTTTTCTTTGCTCAATGGAACAGAAAGGAACCATCATTTCTCTAGGACAAATGGATCAAATAGAGAAATCATGTAGGAAAGATTAGTGCAATACAATCTAGGAATCTTTTCTAGATAACAAATCCTTCCATTGTGCAGCTACAAGATACTGGGAAAAAGAACCATGTAAATGAAAGATGGAGTTATTAACATTGTTAAGTAACAGAAAAAAAATGATGTGCTTAATGTAAAAGAAAGCCTAAAAAATCAAAACAATCATAAACTTATTACAAATCACAGTTATCTGGCTCTAGTTTAAAAAGTAGAAGAAAAGAATCTTATATGTACAGGCTAGAGACCTGAAATAGGCACAAAATTTCTAATTGTAAATGGTGGCTTTCACCAGTCCAGCTAATATATAAGACCCCCTAGATCAAAATCATTTTTAAATTTTTTATTGAGATATATTGGACCTTAATGACTCATATTTACTGTCAGAAGAAGTCTCAACTTGGCCATCTAGTGTACCATATACTAAATACAACAATTTGGTTAACTTCAGGAAATGAAGATAGCTAAATTGCAATGAAATAACTTCTGACTTAGGGAAAATGACTGCAATACTAAGAGAATCCATTCAAATAACGAATCTCAGTATGCATTGCTGTCTTCCATATATCTATCAAACCAATCAATTCCAACCACGTCATGAGTCTTTTGTATAAAATAAAACACAATTTCAAAGTATGCTTCAGAAGTTTAACAAATGATAGATAAATCCCACAGACATAAATAGAAACGAAAATCGTTATGAAGTGCAAATGCTTGTACAGAACATTTATTTCATAATAATGATATTTTGTGATTCTATGATACATTATATGCACAGCATATTAGTTTAGTTTATTGTAAGCAGCAGGATTTTATTCTAGGCTAAATTACAATTTGCCACTAGAGTATCCTAAAACTCTTTCAAAGATTATAACATTAGTTCTGACATTGATTCTATTATCTATTGTGAACAAAATTTCCTCTAATTGATAGATTAATATTGTAAACTCTATTTGAGAAATTTTATACACATGTGTTATCTACTTTATTATTCAGTATCTAAGTTATCATGAAATATTATATATACATGTTTTCAGATTCCTATTTTACTAGAAATACCCATTCCCATATCTATTATTAAGTGAAACATGACATACATCAATAGTATTCTCATTATCATCACACTGAAGAAAGCCCGTATAGATAATTGGTAGCAGTGCCAAAATATTAAGGAAAATGAAAGCATTCACACACACAAAAAAAAATCCTTGCAATTACATTTCATTGTGAGGTAAAATAGCAAATGAAACCTTTTGGAATCAGAAAATTTTGGAATGAAGCTAGCAACTATTTCACATATGTTATTATTTTGGTTTCATTCAGACCACAGGTGACATATAGAATCATATTTATATTGGTTAAATGCACATTATATGTACGGTACTTTTAGGAGGATGGAAAATATATAAGAAACTTATGGCTTGTGTAGACAAATGACTATGAAAATAGATTCAGTGTCCTAAGCAAAACCCCATTGATAAGGAATTAAATGCAAATGGATTTCAAATAAGTGTCCTGAAAACATTTTGTTTTTGTCAGTACCTTTACAAATTGAAATCTCCAATAAGTTTTTAAAGAAAAACAGTTTTAATTGTTAGTTATGCATCTTTCTTTTTTTATTTTTAATTTTTTTTGTGGTTACTGATTTTATTGGTACAACTTAAAAGTAATGGAAGGCAAGCACTTAAATACAATTTATGGTAACAGAAAAAAAATACAGTAGAGAATTATTCAAAAACTATACCAAGTTGTCTGCATCATTAATTCCAGTGTTTCACAATTAGTAAAATACATAGCTACATATTCCAGTGAGATAAAAATACCTTTCCACCCAAATTACACTGGGTTTAAGGACAGTACTACAAAACTACTGACCGACCACTAGTTCCAAGTGTGTGCAGCAAATGTCTCAGCCACTTCTTTCATAGAGCTATACAATTAAAAATTGTACAAGGAGCTGGGTGGTTGAGGGAAAACAAAATCAAAACAATATTGTGCTCATTCAGTAAAAGAAACCCTGATGAAAAATTATTTGCCAAGAAGCTTAGCCTATTAAGATTTTTATTGCATTTTTAGGTAACCTAAAAGGTCTTATCCTGAAGGGGAAAGTTGGTTTTTAAAACTACCTGAACAGATGCTAAAGGGCTTTATAAACTGGCTGGCTTCACACAGATTTCCTGGGATAACAAAAAATAATTATAGTAGTAAAGGGTTACCAACAATTTCACAAAATGGTACACCCCAACATCATCTATGACCACAGTTGTTAAGAGATAGCACAACACTTGTCTTTATTAAGTGGACAATTATGTATAAAGAAGTGATCATCACAATCCTTTGGATACTCAAATTACTTGCACAAAGCTGAAATATGGTATCACAAAACTTGACAAAAGAGGACATACTGTTTCTTTCCACACTTTAAATAATCTGCTTCAAATTACATTTCAATACAAGGATCCTGATTTTTCAACCTTTGAGGTTGCAGTTAAAAACTGAACACTTTTAAAAGTTAAGGTCAGGGGGCTGGAGAGATGGCTTAGCACTTAAGAGCGCAGACTGCTCTTACAGAGGACCTGGGTTCGATCCCCAGCACCCATATGGCTGCTGAGAACCGTCTAAAACTCCAAGTCCAGGAGAACTCCAGTTCCAGGGGAATCCGAGACCCTCTTCTGACCTCCGCGGCATTGCACGACACGGGTGCACACACCTGCATGCAGACAGTACATTCATACACATACCGAAATAAATAAAATTTTAAAAAATTATTTAAAAAAAAGTTAAGGTCAGGTGTTACAGCAAGAGAAGAATGCTTTCTGTTGGAAAGTTCACGTTTACTTAATGATACTCAAGACAGATTGTGTAAACTGTATCGTTCACATTCTAATTAACTGGTATGAATCAGCATATCAACACTACAAGTATTCAATCTTTTTCTATTACTATAGAGAATATAAATCAAAACATTGATATGGCAGTTATGTTCTTTAGGCACAGTTTAGTGATTTTTCTCGAAATAAATACTATTGAATTTCATTTGAAGTTTTAGACTCAATAACCAAAGTGTCAAGAACTCTAAGAAAAAAAAATTAAACAAAAGAGAAAAAAAGTCACTTTCAGCTAACAAGATTTTAAAATTTCTAACACTTAACCTATCTGGGTTACTTTATTGAAAAATAGAAGAAATCTGAAAATAAGATCAATACAATTGTCTTAATGTACAAAGTCATAAGCTGTAGCAGGTTTTAACTAAAATTTAAAAACACAACAAGGGGGGCTGGAGAGATGGCCTAACGGTTAAAAGCGCCGACCGCTCTTAAAGAGGACCCGGGTTTGATCCCCCCAGCACCCACATGGCTGCCGAGAACCGTCTGAAACTCCAATTGCAGTAGAACTCCAGTTCCAGGGGAATCCGATACCCTCTTCTGACCTCCGCGGAATTGCATGACACAGGTGCACAGACCTGCATGCAGACAGTACATTCATACACATACAGAAATAAAAATAAATTAAAATAAATAAAAAAAAATAAAAAAAAATCACCCATTTGTTAAAAAACAACAACAACAACAACAAGGAGGGCAGCCCTTTAGACCAATTTATTTTATATCCTTTTAAAATATCATCCAACAAAGGATGATGACGTTCACAGTTGGGACAAGTGTACCTAACTCAGGCATCTGCAGTCAGTCCATCGTGCCCGCTGAATAACAACTTTGCTGCCGAAATTTCTTAAAACTTACCAAAGTAAAACAGAAGGCTGAATGATACAAAAGGATTAGTATTTCGGTGTAATTTTCAATTGGCTTTTTAAAAAAAGGAAACATATCCTGTCTCCCCAGAGCAGTCAATGAGCAAGAGCTACATGCAGCAATGTGAGTATTAAGACATTTCTTAAGTCTTCTCAAACGAGTCCAAGGTGGGGATGGGATGGGTGACAAAACTGATAGAAAAACATTGCTACAGACATGATAACAATAAATTTAGATAATTTAAAATTTTTAAAAAAGGCAAGAGGCATTTCAGCAGCAAAGTGCTCAATAAAAAGTATATTGTAGAGGGTAATACAAGAAAGTTGGGGCAGTAAGAGGGCAAGAGTGGCCAGCAGGATGGCGAAGGCCTCAAAGGAAATACGGCATCGTCGTTCTGGGAGGAATAACACGTTCTGAATCTGGAACTGCCCGAAATAGCTTTGGTTCTCTTGTGTTGACATCTTTGAAGATCATGATGGAAGCAATATTTCCACAGCGGTAGCAGCAGTTAGGAGCAGAGCACACTCTGACCAGCTTCTCGTCAAACATAAACTTATAGCCTTCGTGCACAAGCTGATGTGCTCTGCAGATAAGTTTTAGGTTGTTGATATGAACAAACTCATTTGTGACTTTTGCTCCAAAGAGCCAACCTGCTCCTCGGGGACTGACTGCCCACGTATCTACATCTTCAGGATCCGACCACACCAGGTCACAGAAAGCTCCTTTGTGAGGAATTTCCTTATTCCGTTCAATGGTTCGAATTTGATCCAATGTTTTGATACCAGGAGATAAGCCGCCATGAACACACAAAATTCGTTCATCTATTAAAGCTGCTACTGTCAGCATGTCAAAAACTTTGGTACAATATCTCCAGGCACTAGCTTTTCCATATTTGGTTTGGGCTACCTCATCATAAAATACCCATAACACCCTGTGTTATCTTCTACTCATCATGAGTTCCTCTTTTTTTTTTTTTTTTTTTTTTTTTTTTTTTTTTTTTTTTTTTTTTTTGGTCTTTCTGAGACAGGGTCTCCCTGTAGCCCCAGCTGTCCTGGAACTCTCTCTGTAGACCAGGCTGGCCTTGAACTCACAAAGCTCCTCCTGCCTCTGCCTCCCGAGTGCTAGGATTAAAGGCATGCGCCACCATGCCCGGCATGATTTCCTCTTAAAAGTGTAATACGATCAGGCCATTTAGCCTTTAGTGCAAGAAGGTAAGTGAAGTTCTCCAAACTATAGTAACCTCTGTCTACAAAATCACCCATAAATATGTAGTTTGTGTCAGGAACCTGACCTCCAGTTCTGAATAATTCACAAAGATCATAAAACTGTCCGTGTATGTTCCCACACACTGTTAGTGGTGTTGACACTGGCTGAACATTTGACTCTTCCAAGAGAAGATCACAGACATAGTCACACAGCCGCTTTAGGTCGTTCTCGGGAAGGTACTTGCACAGCCGCCCTATCTCCACATACTTGTCGAGATCCAGCGGCGCCATTTTAGGAATCACAAGCCGCGACAGAGGCTGCTGTGGCAGCGGCGGCGGCGGCGGCAGCGGCAGCGACGGCTGGACTAGCAGAGGCAGCGGAGGCCGAAGCCGGAACTCTCCCGTGTTATGCATCTTTCTTCTAGCTCTTAAAAATTAAAAAAAAAAAATACACTAGGGACAATGTGAATATGTGCATCTGAATATGCATATGGCAATAAGCATAATATCTGGACAAGGCACAACGGTATGCTTTTAAAATCATCTAAAAAACAACAACAACAACAAAAAAAAAAACAGATCCTGATAACCTTACAATGAAATTAACTTTAAAAATGAGGCATTTTTGGTATCATTTATTGCACTCCTGTGCATAAAGGAAAAAAGTCTCTCTTTTTCCAATGCCAGTCACTGACACGAATACTTAACAAAGTAGCATGATAACATCTGAAAGATATATTGATTTGTGTAGGTAGATGAAATAAAGGTTAAATTCTAAGGAATACATTAAATAGTATATCAAAATAATCATACACATAACTGTAATGATTGGAAAAATCCATTTTGAACAGAGAAGCCATTTAAGTAAATTTTACTCTTAGCTCAAGGTTGCAAGGCATACTTCAGGCAGTCTGGATCCCCTAACCTGTCCTTACTACTGACCAGTTGCATGTTCAACCCTTGAAACACAGACATTATTAACTGCTGTTTCTTTGATGATCCTGCTTAAAGACACCCTGACATTTTCTACCTGGTCCAAAAGTGCAAGGCAGCTATGCCTTGTTGGCCTCCCCTTTAAAAGCTACCCTCCTTCACTCACTTGGGACTGCAGTCAGATTTCCAAGACTGTATGCAAGGATTATATGTGGGCACTGAGACAGTTTATCAACAGCGCTGTTTTTTTTTTAAATAAATCTACACGATTACAATTTGATTTTGCTCTGGGGTCTTTCCTCCAACATTTGGAGGCCCCCACAAGATAACTGGGAGACCCCAGACTCTGGGCCATTGGTATTGGACAGGCCTGTGATAGGGTTGACTCTGTTGGTGAACTTGGAGGCCAATGGAACCCGAGGCTGTGAGGACTGCAAATTCTTCAAATTGGGAGCACAATGAAAGTAAAAACTGATGCGTGCTTGAGATAGAGCCAGTTGGAGATTTGGTCTGACTGGTCTGAGGGTTCAGATGCTTGAGGGGGATTTTAGAAAGGATTGAACTTGATTGCTAACTGAGGCACCAGGGACAGCGAAGGCATTATCATGTCCTTTTGTTCTGTCCTGTTTTAGTATTAGGTGTGTGAGTGAAATATGGCCATCATGTGTCTGGGTTTGGCAGGCCTTCTCTGTCTGTGGGAGTGTTTTTGTTCCTGTGTGTTCTCTGTTTTTGTTTTTCTTTGTTTTGTGTTTGTTTATTTGTTTGCTTGTTTGTTTTTTGGCTGGTGGATTTGGATTTTCTGGAGCATGAGAGTACTGCAGAGCCCTGGACCAGAGTCTCTTGCCAGGTGAAGTAAGAAGGAGATACAGAATCAATGCCCAGGTAAGGGTCCTCCAAGGTTAGACAGATAGGTGAAAGCCAGTGCAGGCTGATCCCCAACAGGTGCATAAAAAGTCTTGATGGGATTTCAAAATGGCATTGACATGCAGTCAGGAAGGAAAAGGGACCATGTGCTTCCAAAGTGCTGGCCTCATCTAGATAAGAACAAGAACTTAATTGGACTAACTAGTGAACAACACTTTTAAATTCTGAAGTGTTGTGTGTGAATGTGAGACTGAGAGTAACAGGTCCACTGCTCTATGGAGCTGTGGAATCTGAGTGGGCCTCACCCTGCAGTTCCCCTGAGATCATGTTACCTAAACTGGCATTCACCTTCGGATGACCAAGCATGGAGTTTGTAAGTGTGGCCATAAGGTAAGATCTCTTAAGACACCTCTTGGTGTCCAGAAAGAGGGAGAGACTAACGCTGTCCAACCACTCCTGTGCACACATTAGGAACATCAAAGGCGCATAAAAAAATCTAAATGAGTTTCTCCCAGTCCATGTCTTAGACCCAGACTGTCATCCTGTTGAGGGGAAACAACGTAAAACTAGGCTATGAAGGAGACTGTGGCACTGAGATAAAACTCTCTAAATTGAGACCTTTCTGTTAAGTGAAATAACTTGATATCAGGCCATGCTGCCGAACGAAACCCTGAGTCATAATGCACGGCTCTTGAACTCTAAAACCTAACCTCATAATTACCAGAAGAGAAGGGAAAACTGCCTCAAAAATATGAGATTCCAGAGAAAGTGTTCCCCCTTCTCCAAATTTAACCATAAGTGCCTTCTATTCCAGCCATATTTTTAGCAACATAGCATTCATTATCACTTTTTATCTGTGCTCATACTGTTCATTCTGATTTTTTTTATTTATTTATTTTTGTATGTGTATGAATGTACTGTCTGCATGCAAGTCTGTGCACCCGTGTTGTGCAATGCCACAGAGGTCAGAAGAGGGTCTTGGATTCCCCTGGAACTGGAGTTCTCCTGGAATTGGAGTTACAGACGGTTCTCAGCTGCCATGTGGGTGCTGGGGATCAAACCCGGGTTCCCTGCAAGAGCATCGGTGCTCTTAACAGCTAGGCTATCTCTCCAGCCCCATTCTGATTTTAAAACCTGACTCTTTTGCACTGAATGAATCAAATCCATAGCATTCAAAATCTTAACGTGTTTCACATTCTGTGTCCCCTCCTTCTTCCTGTATCAGGATTGCTTACTCCTTATCTGTTTTATGAATGACTGTCAAGTACATTCTTGGATAGAATAAAATGTTGCTGTCATATTATTAAAGTCCAAAGACTTACGGAATTTTCACATTTTTGATTCAGACAAAATGTAAAATTACCAATTCCTTAAGCATTCTGTTTAGTACAGTCATGGGCTTTTCTTTGCTTTTTCAAATGTATCATTCTCATCATTATAGTTAGTACATATTTTGTTTTTCTATATATGGTTCGCCTCCCCAACAGAAAATACTGTTTGTTAAACATATTAGGTAACTGAAGATATTATTGATTGATCTTTGGAACAATTTACATTTAACCACAGTGAGTCCTGTATGTGAATGTCATTTAAAATATGTACAAAAACACTCCATACTATTACAATAATTAATCATAGATAAATCAAATTTATGAATGAATCAATAGTTATTGCTTATATAGACAACATATTTTCTAGAATAGTATTAATCATTTGCAAGAAATGGACAATTTTACATAAAATAGGTCAGATTTAGACAAATATCATTTTCACAATAATTGATATGATCATATTAAAATATGATTACAGAAAGCCATCATTTTTCAAATAAAAAATAAAATTAGGAGAAACTGATCATACTTTATGGTTAGAGAAAATTCAATCACATTATTAGTAAAAGACAATTAATTTTAATGAACATATTCAGAAATCTACGTGATTTGAAATATTTGTATTCAACATCTTCATTGGGAATTCTGTAGACTTATTCTACGTATGTCAAGAGAATAATGATTTCCATCTTAAGTCAGATGCCATAACACAGAATGTCATGGGAAACCCTAATGGCCTATATTTAATATGATTAGGATTGTTTCAAATCAATATGCCATTTAAGAGTAATTTTTTCTTATTTTTTTATGTGTATGAATGTACTGTCTGCATGTAGGTTTGTGCACTCGTGTCGTGCAGAGGTCAGAAGAGGGTGTCCAATTCCTCTGGAACTGGAATTAAAGACGGTTCTCAGCTGCCACGTGGGTGCTTGGGACCGAACCCGGGTCCTCTACAAGAGCAGTTGGCGATAGCCCCAAGGTGCCGAAGCTAGGGTCAAAGAATAAGGACTCAGAGAGAACAAAAACAGGAGAAGCAGAAATTACATGAGCATCAAATGACTAAAGGAATACAAACAGCAATTCATAAACACACACACACACACACACACACACACACACACACACACAAACACACACACCATACTTCTGATACCCCACCATATTCTGCAAACAGAAGCAAATCTCATCGAGGGTCAGCCGTGCTCAGCCACTGACAGGAGAAGACCCTTGCTGCGTCCTCAGCAGCCATGCTCACCCACTGAAAGGAGATGGCCCGTTCTGTCCAGGCAACCATGCTCACCCACTGACAGGAGGAGGCCCGCCCTGTGTCCCCAGCAGACATGCTCATCCACTGACAGGAAGGGGCTGTAGATCTACAGCATCACGTCCTGGTACAGGTGTCTCTGGGCCGGGTCCAGACACTGCCACTCCTTCCAGCTGAAGTCCACAGTCAGGTCTTCAGTGGACAGCAATCTCTGTGTCGACATATGTTCAGTGTGGATTACTCACAGCAGCAAACGAGAACTGTGCAAACAGGGACATGTTCCTGCCACGTGACACATCATTAGTATGCCAACAAAACACCCATTTTACACAGCCTTTGGGCATGTAAAGATTAAAAAGACCCATCTGCCAATCAGGTTAAGCTACCCTTCCCCATGAATCTACAAATGGATTCTAATACTTTAATTTTTGAATTACATTTTGTTTGTTTATGCAAAAAAGAGTAATTTTTTTGAGAAATGATTCAGGAAAATAATCAAAACGAGATGGAACATCAGGTGAACTTTTGTATAAGTTATATAGATGTTTGATCTCATTATTAGAACCTGAAGGATAGATAAGGGAGGCAGAAATTACTACACATGTAAAATTACAGAAATATATTATTTTCAGAGAAAGTGCACTAAATAAACTTTGCAATTTAAGTTCGGTAAAGCAAAAAAAAAAAAAAAA
>VZQC01013302.1:4929708-4953894 GCA_009823505.1 Rhizomys pruinosus
GAATGCATTTTTTGTTTCCAGGCTTTTACAGAGAGAGAGAGAGAGAGAGAGAGAGAGAGAGAGAGAGAGAGAGAGAGAGAGAAAACAACAAAAATCTTTAATCCCAACACTTCAGAGGCAGAGGCAGATTGATCTCTGATCCAGTCTAGCCTGACCTACATAAAGAGTTCAGGGCATTTAGGGCTACAGAGAGAACCTGTTAAAATAAGGGTGAAGAAGAAAACATTATTTTTTAATTTCCAGAACACACACTGTGGCTCCAGTACCCTGGTAGCATGCATAAACCACACTATAAAGAGTAAGAGGAGACATTTCACTTGGTTCCACTGTCCCTTACCACAACAAAAAGGCACCACGCGGTAAATCATGCCCTGGCACAAACCTTATCTGTGAGTAGGAGAAATTAAGGTGGGTATACAACTTCAATTTGTCAAAGTGCTACTCTTGAGCTTATTTTTATTATGTTCCATTCTTGAGACAGGAATTTCTGGTATTAGCACTTCTATACTACTGGGGACATAAAGGACCATAAAAGGGAAAAATCACACTGACCAGATTCAGAACTCTTTAGTGGCTCTAGCCCCACAAATATTAGCTCAACAACAGCCCACATCATCACCAATCATTTAACTCAAACTTGGAGGTCCTCGACCTTGTACTGCCTGGCTATGGAGCATAGTTAATATCTGCAAGCCATCCATAAACCTAGGAAGAGGTTCTGCCCAATCAAGGTCCCTAGCCAATAGTATAGCCTAACCAAGAGCTCAGATAACAGCCCCACCTTATTAGGGAGTCTAGTCAAATGCCTGCTTGACCTTGGAGCCCAGGTGAATAAAATACAAACAACATCACAAAGCATATGAAAATACAAATCTGACTGATTAAATACATTCATAAACACTCTAACAGTGGTCCATAATTCAATTTTAATGTTAATATAAAAAGTTAAATAAAAGAATTAAGAATAACAGTAATTACCAAGACTTGTTAAGGGATACATAACAGAGATAAAATAAACTTTTGTATCAATAATCCTAAGTATGTCGAAGAAAACAAAATTTCAGAGATTTCACATATGATTTAACTTATCATTTTAAACTATAGGAAACAGCTTTCTGCATATGCTAATAATTTTGTGTTCTGTATCTCAATATTAATTTATTTCAGGAGTATATATTTAAAATAAATCAAATAAACCAAGAAACATAATTTACATGATAAAGGATAACATATTATTGATTCTAAATTATGAATTTTAATGAACCATTTTCATTTTAAATTTAATTATAAAATAAATTCAGAACTTTTATCTCTGAAGCAAGAGGACATGACTTTGATCATTAAAACCCATATCAAAAACTTGGTTGTATAATTAGACAGCTTTTTATTACCCTGAAGTTAAGTGTGCCACTGCTGCACCAATATGTAAGCATTCTTTTCTCAGAAGCACTTAAGAGAATCGTCAAGCGGCCCCCAAGCCTCAATCCTTGCTGTTATCCTCACAAACCTGTGAGGCCTGGACCCCCAATTGTCTTTGATCCCTTAGGGAAAAGCTTGGATGTGGAGCAAATGGCCTGGGGTTCCAACTGCCCCAACTGCCTGCCCCAGGCCCCAATTGTGTGTGTGTGTGTGTGTGTGTGTGTGTGTGTATGTGTGTGTGTGTGTGTGTGTCCCAGCCCATGCAAGGATGTGTATAAAAAGCCTTGAGTTACAACATTAAAGTTGAGTCTTTCTTACAGGTCTTTCGCTGAGTGACTTCTCATGGTTCCTTCCCACTCCTTGCCAGAGCTAAAGCCTGGAATTGTCAGCCTGCTGTCCAGGGATAATTCTGAGGCTTGCAGCCTTGCAGAGCTGTGAGCCTGGTCCAGGGAGGAAGAACATAAAGTGGACTGCAGCCCATGCATAATGAACATTTAAAGGATCACTGGAGGTTAATATTTTAGACAACACCAATAGAAAAGGTTTGCTGGGCTACTCGTTCCCTTTCGTAGGCTTTAGATCTGAGGAAGACCAATGATTGGTTTTCTCCCTTGGGACTTTGCATGGTACTCTGGGATATCATGGCAACTTGTGTTCAGGAAAGAGGTTTCGAGGTCAGTTCCAACTCCATTGTTCCAATTGATTTTCATTTGAATGATGTACTGTCTTCAGCAATAGAGTCTGACCTTCAGGTTCTGGGGGTAATCAAGGTCTTTGTTAATAAGATTTGTTATTTTGGGAATATCTTTATCTATTCTGACCAAACAACTTGAAGGAAGTTTTCTCCCCTGTAAGACTGTTTGGTTGGTTTTAATATTTATTTTATTTTACTTTCATTTTATTAAATTATTTTATTGTGTATTTATACATTTCACACAATGTCTCCCATTCAATTTTATGGCACCTATTCCTCCATGCATCTATCTGAACTCATACATTACACCGTCCATTCAAGCTTTTACACATTCACTCAGTTTCAGATATTTTATGTGTATTTTTCAGTAGGTTTTTGAGTAAATGCATTCCCCTCTATCTGTTCACATCAGCTAATATTTATTTGTCTCTCCTTTCTTGATGTTTGCCCTCTCCCATTCCTCCCTAGTTAATGTACCCCAAATTTCCCCATTTTCCTTGATAATACCTGTCTCCTTTGAAGCCTGTTCCCTAGAGTTCCTTCTTCCCCACTTGCCCCCCATGATTTCTTCTATGTATTTCCCTCCTCCCTTCTAATTTGAATACCATCATTTTCCCATTTACTTTGTAGTAAAATCTCTCTCTCTCTCTCTCTCTCTCTCTCTCTCTCTCTCTCTCTCGTTCTTTATTCCCTTTATTTCTTTGGGGAGAACTCATGAGTGGCACTAAAACATAGCCAAGCTGTACATAATGGTGAAGAGGTCATAGATTCTACAGAAAATCCCTCTCTATCAATATCTCTAGACAAATGAAATTTCCTTTTTGGTCATTTGTTTTTCTTTTTTAATTATAATATATATATTAATATATATAATATATATAATATTATATATATATTTATTTTTTTTTTTTTTAAAACATACTGATGCTTTGTGTATTTCATACCATGCATTTATCCAATTCAGTTCAGGCATATATACCCTTCCGTTCACACCCTGCCCGCACCCTACCCATTCCCATGTCATGCATTCTGTCCGTAAGCTTTCTGCATCTTTCTTGTTTTGTTGTTTGTTGTTGTTTTTGTTTTCAATTTTTTTTAACAAATAGTGATATTTGTGAGTACAAGATCCTTCATGTACAACCAATTTGCAGCAGGTGTGTACCAAACCCAAGACTCCATGGGTGCCATCCAGCAGCAGGGGGGTTGTATGTTCAAATCAGCTTGATCAAAATGAGTGTCCAGATCTATATTGTGGTGAGTTTTTCATCCTCATTCACCCCAATCGAAGTGCCATTACATCTCTACCACGCCTGTCTTCCGCAGATTGTTCCCTAGGCTTAGAAAAGGGGCACAGGTGGATGAGAAGCAAAACAGTCTACTTTCTCTGGAGCTGTTGTCTTGGTCTCTAGTCAATTCTGGCTGTTTTCTTTCATGGGCTGCCAGCTTGTCCAGGCATAACCTTTCAATCCTACTAATGAAGCACATGCAATTAGATATATAGGTATTTAAACAGTATAATATATAGCCTTTCGGTCCTACTAATGAAGCACTCGCAATTGGATATATAGGTATTTAAACATTACTAGTTGTTATGGTAGGTTACATTGGTATAGACACAGATGTTTGGATGGTATGTTAATCCATGAATTATATTTTTTTCTGTTAAGTATGACAGGGTCATCGTGTGGTTTAGTTTTTTTAAAAAAAGGGTCTCCATCTAGGATCACCTGTGCCTGAACTGCCTATGTAGATCAGGTTTGCCTTGAGCTCAACGAGATCTGCCTCTACTTCTGGAGTGCTGGAATTAAAGGCATGTACTACCATGCCTAGCATGAAAACGAAATTTCTTAATTTATACCAAAATAGGTATCCTTATATACACAGACAAGTATACCATAGAAATACTAATCAAAAGTAGTTTGCAACATATGGAGGCAATTATATAGTCCACAACTGATCAAGATAGTACTAATGCATCTCTCAACTTTCACCAACAAAGTTCCTTCATGCAACGGAGGGCAATGAACACAAAAATCCACAAATGGCCAACGTATAGACAGTAAGAATCTGCAGTATATATCCCTAGATAGGTCCCCTATATTACATCTCAACAACCCAAGGCTCACAGGGCATTGGGAAAAAGGCAGCATATGGATTGTGATAGCCAAAGTGGTTCCATGAACATAGGGAAAAAGGCCTTCACAACTTTGATAACTTGTAGATATCAACGTACATCTATGTTGACAGCATACAAAAGACCCATGTTGACACAATTCGAGAGAAAAAATAAAAAAAAGAAACAGCCAAGAACTCAGGAAATGGGCAGCAAGCCCCAACCTTAGTCAACTTCCTATCAGTGATTTATTACTGCTATCTGATGAGGAAACATTTATTTTTTGAGAGTGTGACTCTATATAGGGTACAAGACCCCCATGGATGAGTTTGCACTGCGGGACACTTGTGCACACTAACACGATGTGTTAGACCTTAACATTTATGACAGGATGCATGAAATCTGATGAGGCAAGCTATGACCGGGGTAAAGGGTGAAGGAAGGGGCTGAAATATCATTAAATTTTACTATATAGAATGCACAAAAATTCAATGAAACTATAGATAAAATTTGGTGTGCTGTTTTGCACATGTAATCCCAGACCTGAGGTAATGGAAAAGGCAGATCTCTTGGGGTTCCTGCAAGCCTAGCCAAATCAGCAATCCCCATTTTCCAAAGAATGGCCATGTCTAAGGAAAAGAGGAAAGTAAGACTGGCAAGATGACTTAGCAGGTAAAAAGGAATTGCACAATTCCCATATATTGTGTTTTATCCTAAGAAAACAAAATGGAAAGAAAAAGCAAATTCCCCGTACTTGTCCTTTTACCTGCATGTTCCTGGCATATGTGCTCCTGCACTCACACGTGACTTCACAAACACATACACAGCAATTATAAAAAATCTTTAAAAAATAAAGGCAGGGTGGTACCAGAGGTTGAATTTTGGCTTCCATACCACATTTATATGCATCTCCAAGAACAGGCTACAATATACACAATCTGCACTAATAAATACATACAAAAATTTAAAAGATTTAAACAAATAACATTTTTTTCTAATTCAGTAAAACACATTACAAATAAAGTTAGTTGTAATATTTTAATAAGGAACACAATAATCAGAAGCATTAATCATATCTGTACCAAAAAAAACACTGAAGAAAGTTTCCTGATATTCAAATAATATACAATGTGCTGAGTGCACCAGGAAATGTGAACAAATTTTCCCTTTTTTCCAACTTAGGTGTTCCTACTGTGGTAACGTAAATCTCAAATTTGTTTTAATCTGCATGTCCCAGACACCTAAGGATGTTAAGCAAAATGTTCTATTTATTATTGTTGTTTTGAATGAAAGAGTGCATTATCTGGATAAATATGAATATTCCTGTGTGGTGCAATGCACAGGGAAGTCAGAAGAGGTGTTTGTTCCCCTTGAACTGGAGTTAGGGATGGCTACTATCCACCATGTGGTTCTTAGGAATGAAAGCCAGGATCTCTGCAAGAGCAACCAGTGCTCTTAACTGCTAAGCCACATCTCTAACCCCCAGGCCCAAATTTTTAATTTGGTTGTCTTGATATTTAGATTTAGAAATATCTGTTATGTATCTCTTCCAATTCTATAAATTGCCTCTTCACTAAAATTATGATGCCTTTCTTTGTGCAGAAGAATTCTTTTTGTTTACTTCATATGGCCCCATTTGGCAACTTTTTTAAATTTTATTTTATGTGTATGAGTGTACTGTCTGCATGTAAGTAGGTGCACCCATGTCATGCAATGCTGCGGAGGTCAGAAGAGGGCGTCGGATTCCCCTGGAACTGTCCTTATCCGCCATGTGGGTGCTGGGAATCAAACCACGGTCCTCTGAAAGAGCAGTTGGTGCTCTTAACCACTGAGCCATCTCTCCAGCTCCAGCATTTTTTTATATTGCTTTTATTGATGTTTTGTGCATTTCAGACATCATTTCTCAGTTCATTTTAGACATATTCCCTTTTCCTTTCCCCCATCCCACCCCAGATAATGCACTCTGCCTTAGCTATCCAGAAGCTTTCTCTCAGTGTTTTTTTTATGTTTAGGAATTCACATTTCCCTCCTTTAATTTTATATTACTCTAAAATATGTATACATACTTTCCACCCATATACAGTAATTAGAGTCTGAAAGTAAGTGGTGGGTGGATTCTACAGCCCGTTCAGAGATTTACATCCTGACAACATAATTGTTTTCAGATAAACAGAAATATACCAATAATATTATTCAGCTTGCCTTTCATCTGGGGATTTGGTGTTAGCATCCATAAATGAGGGAGACCATTTGCTGCTTGTTTTTCTGGTAATGTATTACTTCACTTAGCATAATGACTTCCAGTTCCATACATTTACCTGCAAAGTTCATGATGTCATCTTTCTTTACTGCTAACTAGTACTCTGTCGTGTTAGATGTATCACATTTTTGTCATCTACTTGTCAGTTGAGGGGCATTTGGGTTGGTTCCAGCTCTTCGCTATTGTGAAGAGAGCTGCAATGAACATGGATGTGCATGTATCTTTGTGGTAGGATGTGTCTTGTGGTTATATACTTAGGAGTGGTACAGCTGGGTCAGGTGGTAGGCTCATTTTGAATCTTTTAAGGGTTCTCCACACTGTTTTCCATAATGGTTGTATAAGTTTACATTAACACCAGCAGTGGATGAGTGTTCTCCTTTCCCCACAACCTCTCCAGCATTTGGTATCTTTTGTGTTCTTGATCTTAGCCAGTCGTATAGGAGTGAAGTGATATCTGAGAGTGGTTTGAATTTGTGTTTCCTTAATTATTAATGATGGTGAACACTTTTTAAGATGTTTCTCAGCCATCTTTCCTTCCCCACTGGTGAACTCTTTGTTCAGCTCTTTACTCTATCTTTTGAGTACATCATTTGTTTTCTTCTTTGATTTTATTCTTGACGTTAATGCTCTGTCAGATGAATCACTGGTGAAGAATTCCTCCCACTCCGTGGGTTTTCTCTTCACTTCCTTGATTGTTTCTTTCTCTGTACAGAAGCTTTTGTGTTTGATGAGGTTCCATTTGTCAACTATTGACCTTGTATCCTGTGCAGCTGCTGTCTGATTTAGAAAGTTTTTTCAAAAATACCATGTTCCTATTCAGAAAGTCCTTTCCATTGCAAATGTGTTACTCTATGAGATTCAGGTTGTTTACTCTTATGATCAGGTACTCTATGAGATTCAGGTTGTTTACTCTTATGATCAGGTTCCTGATCCATTTGCAGCTGACCTTTTAGCAGGGTAAGAGAAGTTCTTCTCCATATAGCTATCCAGTTTACCAGCAGCATTTACTGGAAACGCTGCATTTGTACAATGTGTATTTTTAGTAAATTTCACTGGACTGTGGGATTGAGGGCTTAACTGTCTATATGTGTGACCTCATTTCTATTTCATTATTCCCTTCTGGAATGTTTTCATCGTTGTTGTTTTTCTGTGCTGTCATATTACTTTTTTTCCAATTTCTCTTTTTTTAATTTTTATTGAACGTATTTTATACATTTCTTAATCAAATTTAGACTCATTCCCCATCCATACTCACTCCTCATGCCCCCTTACCCCCCCCCCGGCAGAGTTCATGGATTCTCTCATACATGTTAAATACTGTATTGCATTTTTTTCTCAGTCTTTTATAACTTTTCAAGACACAAATTTCCTGTTTTGGTGAGTTCTTTGAACAGGTTTTTCTCTCTCCTTTTTAGTTCCCTTTAATTTTATATTATTGCAAAATATGCATATATACACTCCACACATAAATCAAAATTACAAAATCTGAAAATAAACTATAGCTTAATTCCAAAACACATTTAGATATTCACATTTTAACAGTAAAGTTGCATGCGGGTAAAAAGAAATATAGCTTTAGATTTTTACAGAATATGAATACATATCTTCCACCCATATATGGTAATTACAATGGGTAAATACAAGTGGCAGGTCAATTCTAGAGCTCATTAAGAGATTCACATTGGAATAGCACAGTTGCTTTCAGATACAATGAAATATAATAATAATAATGTTGCTCAGTTTGCCTGCCAACTGGTGTTAACATCCACAAATGAGGGAAACCATTCACCTGTTTTTTTTTGTTTGTTTGTTTATTTGTTTGTTTTCCGAGACTGTTATTTCACTTCGCATAATGGCTTCGAGTTCCATCCATTTACCTGTAAATTTTATGATGCCATCTTTCTTTACTGCTCCATAGAACTCCATTGTGTAGATGTACCACATTTTTGTTATCCAGTCATCAGTTGAGGGGCATTTGGGTTAGTTCCAGTTCTTTGCTATTGTAAAGAAAGCTGCAATAAACATAGCTGTGCATGTATCTTTGTGGTAGGATGCTTCTTGTGGGTAGTTCCTCAGGAGTGGTATGGCTGGGTCAGGTGTTAGGCTTATTTAGAGTCTTTCAAGGGTTCTCCACACTGCTTTCCACAGTGGTTGTACCAGTTAACATTCCCACCAGCAGTGGATGAGTGTTCCTCTTTCCCCACAACCTCACCAGCATTTGGTGTCATTTGTTTTCGTGATCTTGGCTAGTCTTATTTGAGTGAAATGATACCGTAGTGTGGTTTTCATTTGTATTTCCTCAATTATTAATGATGTACACTTTTTAAGATGTTTCTCAGCTGTCTTCTCTTCCTTACTGGTGAAGTCTCTGTTCAGCTCTTTACTCCANCTTTGTTTTTTGAGTAGTTTATATATTCTGGATGTTAATGCTCTGTCAGATGTATCAGCGGTGAAGGTTTCCTCCCACTCTGTCGGTTTTTTCTCAATTTCTCTTAAGAATTCCATTGACAGTTTGGTGAAGATTTTGTTGAATTTGTAGTTTAGTTTTCATTGGATTCCTATTTTCACAATATTTTTCCTAGCAATTCTTGAGGTATTTTTTTGACTTTGGGTATCTTCTTCCTTCTCTCTCGTCAGTAGTAAATTTGCAATTTAAAAGGTTTTCACTTTCTTCCTTGTATTTACTCCAAGATTTTCCTGGGCTCTTGTGAAGTGCTTTGTTTCCCTGGTTTCTTTTCTGATATGTTATCATTTTGGAATATAGGAAGGTGTATTTTTTTTCTGATTTGTTCTGTTTATCCTGGTACTAAAGAAAATGTGCTTATATGCTATAGGAGTTTTCTATTGGAGTCTTCGTGGTCTTTATATATAAGGTCTTATTATCTGCTAATAAGGATATTTTGACGTCTTCTTTTCCAGGTTGTATTGCACTTATCTACTTTACTTTTTGTACATCTCCAGCTAAGACTTCAAGTACTGTGTTGAACAGTACCACAGAGAATGTGCATCCTTGTCTTGTTCCAGATTTTAATGAAAATACTTTCTGCTTTTCTTGTGGGTTTGTGATATGTTGCCTCTTTTATGTTGGGACTCCACAACTGAGTCTAGTGATTCTCCAAGATTTTTGTCATGTAAGTATGTTGAAGTGATCAAAACCATTTTCTGAATCTGTTGAGACGATCATGTGTTTTGTGTCCTTGAGCCTATTCATGTGGTGGAGTACCTTTATTGATTTATTTATGCTGAAACATTTATTTATGTTGAAACCCCCCTGCATCTCTGGAGTGGAGCTGATTTAACGGTGGTGGCTGATCTTTTGATGTGCTCTTGAATTCGGGTTCCAGTATTTTAAGTCAATGTTTTTATGTTGTGATTGGATTGTCTGAGTGTGTTTAAGGGCACCCCTCTCTTGCAATGACCACACTGTCTGAAGAGGACACCCCATCCCTTGGAACTGGAGTTATAGGTGGTTGTTAGACTCCATGGGGTTGCTGGGAATCAAATTCAAGTTCTTTTTAAAAACAGTTGGTGCTTTTAACTTCAAGCAATCTCTCTACCCCCTATTAGTATCTTTGGAAATTTTTAGTGTCCCAGACTTCATGTCATTCTTTTCTCTTGTAAAAATTTTTATTGAACATTTTTACATTTCATACATACAATGATTCCTAATCAAATTCAGCACCCCATGTTCCCAAACCCTATAAGAACTCATACATTTCATTATCCATGCTAAGTCCTATCCAGTCAATGTTTTGAATACAGATAAATTTTGTACAAAATTATCCACTGTGGCCTAGTCAACATATGTAGAAATATTAAGTAAGGCATACTCTCCCTCACCTTGCAGTAATCAGTGCTTTTAATATCCTCAGTTGAAAAATGAAAGGTTGAAGTTAAATACCTGGAACCCCTTAGGAGTTCTTCAGTGGTCAAGCAGACTTCCTTTCCTTTTATCCCTGGCTGGTTAAGATGGTATAAACTCAATCTCTACTCTGCTTAAGCTGGTGAACTTAAAAGTCTGGAGCTCCTTGGGAGTTCCTTAGTGATCAAGCAGACTTCCCTCCATTTTATTTTTGATTTTGATGTTATGAATCATGCCTCATCCTAAACAGGTGACAAACAGCTTGAAGAATCATCAGTCTCTGTTTCCTGAGACTTCTTATTTTTCTCTAAGTTTTATGTGATATTTGACTTCAAGAACAAATTTTCCTAAACATGGGGCTGAATGGAATAGGTTCTTAGGCTTTGGAGCAATGATGAATTGTTTGCATGAGGTCAAGCTTTGGTGCAAGCTTTCGCAAGATTTTAGTTGTTGAAGAACTGAAACACCAGGGTTAGTTTAGTGCTACTCATCCTTTCCCCTGAGATATGAGTTCATGGTGAGCTCATGCCACCAATAGATGTTGAGGCCTCAACTGTTTTTGAAGATGCATGGGTAACAGCAATTCAGCAGCAGAAGCTCATTGGTATGTGTGATCAGCTGGTATGGAAGAGCAATGGACACTGAGGGTCTGGCTGTCTGGGTGGGTGCAGGAAGAAGTGGGTGTTTTGTGGAATCTCACAGTCCCTTTGGCAAGCATAACACAGCATTTAGACTGACCTCATCCATCCTGATGTTCTTTCTCTCAACAAGCAATAACCTCAGCTTTCCTTGGCTGGTGGTTTCTTTGGCTGGGAGGAATGAATTATGTCACATGGAATGAAGATGTCCAGCTGAAAGTAGGGTGAAAGACTTTAGCTTGTAAAGGCACTTTGTCATCAGGGAGGGGCCAACATTTGGGAGAGTTACATGGATAAAAAGTCCTTTTGGAGAGCAGCATCAGCTCTCTAGAAAAGCCGTGAGTCAGCCAGTCAGGCATTCCTATAATCAACACTTATTAAGCATCTGCTGTGTACCAGCCCTGTGTCAGATGTTTCAGATATTGGATCTAAACAGCCATTTTTTCTTATTTTCAAAGAATTATATCAGCAAGAGAAATGAATGTACAATGAAATTCAAACATATAGCATTGCAGATATTCAACCACCTCTGCTTGTAAAAAGAAAGAATTTCTTATAGTTCAACCAAGCATTATTACATATTAAGTTTAACATGCTGTGGGAACAGAGAGGGGTCTGTGATAAATTTAAATTTGGATAGATTTAAAAAGGCTTTACTAAGGAGATTACATTTAACTGTGATCCAAAAAGAAGAAATGATCTTTAAAAGTATTTTTAAAGTTCAGATGAAAAGGAATGAAACTTTATTTACTTCCTAAATTTATTTGTGTGTGTGTGTGTGTGTGTGTGTGTGCGTGTGTGTTGATGGATGTGCATGTGCCACTGTGAACATGTGGACATCAGAGGACAACCCTTGGGACTTTTTTCTCTCTCTTCATCATATGGGTCAGGGCTCAAACTCATGTGTATGAGTGTATTGCCTATACGTATGTAAGTGTAACCGTGTCATGCAATGTCTCCAGAGGTCAGAAGAGGGTGTTGGATTCCCCTGGAACTAGAATTATGGATGGTTTTTAGCCACCATTGGGTGCTGGATCTCCAATTTGGGTTCTCTGCAAGAGCAGCCAGTGCTCTTAACTGCTGAGTCGCCCCCCCACCCCAACTGAAATATATTGCCAGTTGTTTTTCATAAATATTTGTTAAGCATCTATTATATGCAGGATACTCAGAAGCTAAATTAATCCCTCATATCTGTGCCAAGGTTGTCTCCTAGGTGATCCCAAATTCCTTTTTAGCAACAAATGATCTAATGTCTTGGCCTTCAGGCAGAAATTTCTTCCAGCTGAGTTCAGATTCTCACCACAGCATTCCAACCTTTTGGGGACTCATAGAGAGCTTATATAGCTCCTTCAGTTCATCACACAACTATTTCTATATCAGTCTCACTTGGGTTTTCAACACTGCAACACCCACTCAGAGAGGAGTCGCAAAGATAATTGCAAAATAACAGACAGTTTTCATGAGGGCTCAAACTAATGCATTGGTTCATATCTGTTGTTCATTCATGTTGGCCTCGATGCAGTCAAACACAGTTTGATTACTGCTTCCCTCCTTCAGCAGTTTCTCCAGCTTTCTTAAAGGCAAGTGCCCTCTGTGGAGGGACTTCAGACCCCTCTTCCAAGGTATATTCCACTTTCTGTTCAGCAGCAAATGATCCAATGTATTGGCCTTCAGGCAGAAATTCCTTCCAGCTCAGCCCACAGCATTCCAACCATTTGGGGACTCATGCTCTTCCACAGGAGACCCAGGATCTACAGCAACAAAGAAGCAGCTTTAGACCTACACATAGGTCTCAGGGGCTTCGCAATCTCCCTGAAAATAATCCCATGGGCACCCCATCTTCCTGCAGAATAGATGTTATTAGTTCTGCCAGATAAAGCCACATGTGGGGGATGTCAATTTCCATGTCTTCAGAAAATTCTAGTGTTTCATACAGCCATTGGTAGTATTGGGCAGTGGAGAGATGCGCAGAGCAGAGCAGTTCATGCAGCAACTGCCCAACATGCTCATGAGCAATGGTGCTACACTCCAGTGTGGACTTGATGCCATGCAGTACGAAGATGAAGAGCAAGGGGGTGAAGCCAGCTCCTGCACACACTGCACTGTTTCCTTCATGTCATTGAGGTGGAGATATTCCTCAGTGATGGCCTTGGACTTCTTTTCTACCTTATCTTCAGAGAGTGCAACCCTCAGGGGGATCACTGAAGCTAGGATGCCTTCCAGCTTCACAGGATCCTGCCCATGATCCTCTGTAAGGCTAGTGGCCTTTCTTAGTCCCTCTGGTTGAGAAGACAGTTCTCTACTCTGCTCTTCCACTTCCTTGCTAAAGCTTCGCTTTGTGGCAGGTGATCTGGCATGATCAAATCGGTCCCCATGGTCACCTCTCCTCCAACTCCACTCTGGTGTGTCTCCCCAGTGCCAAGCTTTCTCACCTCATTTCTGGCTCAAGCTACTCCTCTGTATTAAATGTCTGTTATCTGTGTTCTCTGTGGGTAGTGCTTGTTGAAGTGCATAAAACCAATTCAAGGTATTAGTAGCTGGATGAGCAGCTTCCAATATTGTGTCTGAGGGCTTGACTCCTGAGCCCCCTTGCCCCAGCTCAGTTGCCCCCCAGGTGCAAAGAGCTGGTTGTTATACTCTATGGAACTAGGCTTTGTGATCTTGGTGAGATGTGAGGTGTCAATGGGACAGCTGCCTTTGCTGATGGGGACTGTTTTGCAGCCATCGTCATCCACAACAGGATGGCCAAGGCTGATGGGTGGACCTGGAGACCCACCCCGATGCTTGCCTCTGCCCTTGGCCATGAGCTTCTGCACTTTGATGTGCTCTTGGTGCTCTTCTATCTTGGCTTCCTTGTGGATCTGAACAATAGTCTTAGGCCCCTGATCCCCATCAATTACTCTGCAGATCTAGTACATTCTGCAGCATAAAACGGATATGAGAAGAGGTCTTCTTTTCTTTAATGATTTTTCCATCTGGTTGAAATACTGATCTATTTCAGGCTTGGCTTTGGCAAAGTTCAGATCTTTGCTAATGGTATTAAACATGTGGCTGAGGCATTCCAGGGACTCTTCATTGTGGTTCTTAACTAGCATGACCACACAGTCACGTATTATTGCCTCTGTTAACATCTTCAGCTTAAGCAATTCTCTAATAAAGCATGAGCAATGGTGCTATGGTCCAATGTGGACTTGATGTCATGCAGTACAAAGATGAAGAGCAAGGAGGGTGAAGCCAGTTCCTGCACACACTTCCCTCATGTCACTGAGGTGGAGATATTCCTCAGTGATGGCCTTGGACTTCTTTTACACCTCATCTTCAGAAAGTGTAGGCTTCAGGGGGCTAACTGAATGTGGGATGGCTTCCAGCTTCCCAGGATCTTCCCCACGATCCTCTGTCAGGCTAGCAGCCTTTCTTAGTCCCTCTGGTTGGTAAGGCTGTTGTTCCCTATTATGCTCTAGAGAACTTCAGTCCCCATTCTTCGGCCATGCCAGCTTCATACATCTCTTTTTGCTTTTTTTCAAACACTTCATCATCATCTTTGTCTTTCTCAAGTTCTTTCAGACATCAATTCAACAAGAGTTTTCTAAACTTCACGGCCACTGTTAGCTTTTGTTTATTAGGCACTTTCAGTGCCATGAAGCAGTGCCACGAGTTGGCATAGGCCACAGAAAAGTTGGGCTCTGAAATGGCCCGAGGAAGCAGATGAAACCTGGGACTCCAAAAAAGACAACATTTATAATGCTGAGAACATCCAGCCTGGGGACAGAAGTATGAGTACAAGTCAGATTGGTGGAAGCCTCTGAACCTTGAAGAGAAGACCCGTTATGACTGGGAAATCCTACTAGGCTTTCAGTCCTCTTTCCAAGTATATAGAAGCCAGAAGGATTGCCCCATATCACTGAAGTGGTACTGGACAAGGCTAAAAATAAATACACCACTTTGGCCACTGGATCCCTCCAGACTACCTGGCATAAACTGTGGTCCAGAATTTACTCCATCTTTTGCCCACCTTGGCCGAGAAACTCTCAGTAACTGTGTGCCCCCAGGAGGTGTGCCAGGTGGAGAGCTTCCCCAAGGGCTTGCTGGTCTGGGACCCAGACAGTCTCAGCAGGGCCCCTGAAAGGAGCCATGAAAGATCATTGCCACAGTGTTAATAACTAAAGACATAAAGCTGAATAAAACAGAGAAGGCCTGGAAACCCAGCAGCAAGGGAATGGCAGTTGATAAGGACTGAGGGGAAGGCTTTATTGATGGATGCAAAACAGGACCTGTTCTACAGGGTTCATTTCATCCTCAATAAGCTGACACCCCAGATGTTCCAACAGCTGATGAAGCATGTGACATAGCTGACAATTGACACCGAAGAATGCCTGAAAGGAGTTATTGCTACTTGATTTTTTTTAAAGGGATTTTAGCTTAGGGAACATCATGAAAAGGGGTCAGGAAACTTATTACAACCAGAATTCAGGGACAGTAATAGGAAAATACCATCTTCTGTATATATAACAAGACCCGGGCTTCATGAACTGAGAGTAGTTATGATTTATTGTACAATAAAAATCAGCATTCTAATCTAATCTGTAGTGGAGAGACTTCATGAGCTGGCATATCTAACTGAGGAGTTAATTACACTTGTCGCTAGGGGAGGGAATGCCAGTTTTCATTAGTGCTGTGGCCCTTGGTAGTAGGACTATGCACCAACTGTGCTTTATGGGCAGCACAGATTGAAGCAAGTATCTGCATGCCTACCTTCCTTGCTTGCTTTTTATTTCTTTGGTGTTTTGAGAGTGTCTCCCTGAAAGTCCAGATGTCCTGGAACTTGCTATGTAGATGAAATTGGCCTCTATTTAACTGAGACATCTGTCTCCATGTCTCAAGTGCTGGGAATAATGACATGGATCAGTAGCCAGCCAGAGTGGGTCATTGAAAAAAAAAAAATGCCAAGATAGGAGTGGGACTGAGAAGTGGAAGCAAGTCTAGAAGAGATTGGGATTAAGAACAGAAATGAATATAAATAAAATTCATTCTATACATGTATGTAATTATCAAAGAATTAATAGGTATATTATTAAATAATTTTTACACATATTTTGGTCTTGGTCTTGCAGGAGCGTGATAGTTAGTGAATGTTATATTTCTGAAAGAACTGCTCAAGATAAAAAGTTCCAAATGACCATGAACAGCAGAGCCCACAGTGAAAAGAAAAGCAGAAATGATAAAGTATACACAAAGAACCAAACATTTTTACATGGGAACCCTGTATCTACAGATTAGAATACAAAAGGAATCTGTTTCTCTACAGAACATGGAGAGATAGAAGATTGCCTTTTGACTCCAGTGTTGAGCTTTCCTGCCTCTAAACCTTCATTTCCTTCATGTGACAAGGCTGGTGAAGAAGACTCTCAGAAGATTCCCGGCCCTTTTCATTGATCCTTGACTGGTGAATACCTTGAGATATATAGAAAATTATATCTCAGGATCATTTTCCCGCTCCCAGGGTCTCGACCCCTTCTCTCAGGTCTTTCCTGGAATTTCCATGATCCATACCCTATGATTATTAGAAGAACCCAAGTAGGAAGACCTGGAGATTATATTTAGACTTGATAGTTAGATATAAATATTTATATTTAATATTCTATATTTCTAAATAAGTCTTGGCATTACAGTGGTTCTATTCATCCTGTTGAATAATTCCTCTTCTCAAATAAAAAAATAAAAGTTACTGAGAGATGTGGCCTTGAAGGTCCATTCTTTGAAATTTCAAAATGCTTAAGAGTCTTCATTGTATGATAATATCAGGTTATATGGAATTCCATAGCCTACCAAATTTTGAACTGAATCAATGGCAAGTATATAAATGGTAAACCAGACTTGAACAAGGAGATAAATAAATCATTTTATTTAGTTTCCAATATGCATAACTTGATATCAGCTAGGCTTTGTTCCTGATCACAATAAACAGAGAAAGAGAGGATTTTGATATCCTTGAGCCCTAAGGAAATAAGCCATCTTCTGATGACAAGTGCTCAATATAACAGAAGTGTCAGAAAGTAAGTATAGAAGGCATGGGAAAAATCAACACATAAATGTTGTACAGTAGCAAAGATGAGAGCTGGAGTCAGAATCTATAAGTAAGGTGTGCTGGCTGGCAAGTTGAATTTTAGAATGATATGAAATTGTTTGCTTAGAATTTTCATTTCATGGATTTTATCTTGTGGTTGTTGGGCAAAGCAAAGATCTTCTTAACTAGTCTCTGACTCACTTTTCCTGTTACCAGGACTCTACAATTTAAAATCACCCTTGTGGCCTTGAACAGCTTATTGTGCCTGCAAAAAATGGCAGGTCTTCCACATGGCAAGAGAGGAAGGACAATGGAAAGAAGAGCAGGCTTCTCACAGGTACAAAAACTCAACCCCTATAGGTTCTTCATTGACTACTAAACACCACCAGATAGATTTCCACTGACAGAGTTTTTATTTACTTTAAAGTTATATTTTGTTGTTAATAAATTCAACTGTGACATTTTTAGTGTCTAGATCATCTTTTGTTTCCTTTCAAAATGTTAATGTTAAGTTTTGTTATGGGAAGTAGGTAATTCAAATGCACTGTAGAGCAGTCCGTTCAAACACACTTTTAAGGTTTATAGAGTAGATAATAAAATTTCCTTTAGCTTAGAGTTAGTCTCAATACTTTGACATGATCCTTGAAAGATGTTAGTTCATGTTCTCAGTGATTATTAAGTATTTTTTATAATTATTGTAAGAACTTGAAATATTTTTAAAGCTTAAATTTTATATATGCCTTGTCTTGGGTTATTAGCTGGAATGTTTTCTGTATCCTACATTTCATTTTATATAGGCCATGATATTGGACTCATATTTCTTTCCTGAGTACTCATTTTATCCTGGTAAAGGCAAAGGTGCAAGAGGTCCAATAAAATATAATATCTCTCAAAGATTTACAGACATTTAGTGTACTGGCATGATGTGCCACATTCTACTAGTCATCAACTGCCCAAACCAGAAATCAAAGGAAGCACATTCTCGGCTGTTGGTAGGAAAATTAATTTGCTTGGAGAATTGTTTAGATACTGAGAGGAACAACAATATAAAGGACCCAATAAGTCCACCCTACCACACAGGTAACATGTTAAATAGAATTATGATGGAGAAAATAATATAAAATTATTTAGACAAATGAGTTAAAAAGTAATAATAATTGATTTACCCATACAAGTCTTTTACATCTTATCAGAATATAAAAACATTTTATGACTCTGAAATCATAATTCATTGATAAACTCACTTTCGTACTCAGATAAAATTATTCCCCCATGAATTTTTCCTTTAACTAAGTGGATAGTTTAAACAACAAAAAGGAAATGTGGATAGGGAGAATACCACTTCTTCTTATTTTAATAAGAAGAAAATAATGAAAAGAATGGTGTTATTTATATATTTTCACAACCATATTATAACCAAATTGTAGCTTCATAAAGGAGCTATACAAATTACTTATCTTTAATCAGAATGACAACAGTGAGGGCATATTGATAATGATTGATTGTACATTTATTTAGGTAAATAAGTACAAGAGGATTTCATATCTGACTTGAACCAACATTGACAACTTGTAGAATGGGAAAATCACATTTTGGATACCTGTGGTTCAAATACTTAGGACTTTTTAAATTTTTTAAGACAGGTTCTCCCTTTACTTTCACTTAGCCTGCTCTCACTATGTAGACCAGGCTGGCCTTGAACTCACAGAGATCCCTGTGTATCTGCCTCCCAAGTGCTAGGATTAAATGTGTGCATCATGAGGCACTGCCCTTTAGGCTTTTCTTAAATGAAGCTTTCATAGGTAGCTGTTAGTAGTTGAACCACAGAAATTTATGGGTGTTTTAATTTATTTTTGTGTTGAAAGTGCATTGCTTGCAGTTTTTCTGTTTTCTTTTTATTTATTTTTAAGGGATTCACAATATGAGGGAACAGTTGTTTTTAGATCATATTAACGTTGCTAAGTTTGCCATACAATTAGGTAATTGGCACTAGCATCCACAGATGAGGGATACCATTAGTTGTTTGTTTTTCTGGGACTGTGTTACTTCACTTAGCATGATATCTTCTAGCTCCATCCATTTACCTGCAAAGCTCATGAAGTCATCTTTTTTTATTTTTTTGGCCTTTTTGAGACAGGGTGTCACTGTAGACCCAGCTGTCCTGGAAATCACTCTGTAAACCAGGCTGGCCTTGAACTTACAATGATCCACCTGCCTCTGCCTCACGAGTGCTAGGATTAAAAGAGTGTGCCACCACGCCCAGCTTGATGTCATCTTTCTTTACGGCTGCATAGAAGTCCATTGTGTAGATATACCATATTTTCTCTGTCCATCCATCAGTTGAGGGGCCCTTACGTTGGTTCCAGCTCTTTGCTATTGTGAAGAGAGCAGTGCTTCAGGTGGTCCTGGGAAATCCCCCATCTAAGCTCTGTGCACTCAAGTCCTGCTTGCAGTTTTTCACAATGACAGCAAAATCTATCCTCTTCTATTTTAAGCTATATTAAGAGTGTGTTCAATTGACAAGTCTTTTCTTCAGAGTAACTAGACTTTAAATTGTCCATGACCAGTCAGGGAAATATAAAACCACCTCCCACTTAATCTCCTGAATTAAACTGTTTACCACAGCCCTTTATGCCATTGATGATGAGCATGCCAATGATGATGAGGCACCCCCTGCAGTCCCAGGTGACTGGCTGTCTGGCCCATCCTCCTGGCCAAGGCTCCAAGTCCCTGGCCCCACCCACCATCAGTTGTGGTCAGACTCCTCCTCCTCAACATCTAGAGGCCAATTGAAGATGGCTGTGACAGATTTAAGGGCCACACCCTTGACCTGCTGCTCAGTAGTGTCCTTGCTGCTCTTCCAGCTATAGAAGGTGTCTTCCTTCACCACACCCTCATCATACAGCACATCAAAGAACATCCGAGGCAGGTTGGCAGGCTATTCTATGTTCCTTACAAGGGCTTGGAGGTCATAGAGAGCTTATAGCTCCTTCAGTTCACCATACAATTATTTCTATATCAGTCTCACTTGGGCTTTCAACACTGCAACACCCACTCAGAGAGGAGATGCAAAGATAATTGCAAAATAACAGACAGTTGTCATGAGGGCTCAAACTAATGCATTGGATCATATCTGTTGTTCATTCATGTTGGCCTCGATGCAGTCAAACACAGTTTGGCTACTGTTTCCCTCCTTCAGCAGTTTCTCCAGCTTTCTTTTTTTTTTAATTTTTTTATTAATTTTATTTATTTCTGTACGTGTATGAATGTACTGTCTGCATGCAAGTTTGTGCACCCGTGTCGTGCAATGCCGCGGAGGTTAGAAGAGGGTGTCGGATTACCCTGGAACTGGAGTTCTCCTGGAATTGGAGTTTCAGATGGCTCTCAGCCGCCATGTGAGTGCTGGGGATCGAACCCGGGTCCTCTGTAAGAGCGGTCGGCGCTCTTAACCACTAGGCCATCTCTCCAGCCCCTTCTCCAGCTTTCTTAAAGGCAAGTGCCCTCTGTGGAGGGACTTCAGAAACCCTCTTCCAAGCTATATTCCACTTTCTGTTCAGCAGCAAATGATCCAATGTCTTGGCCTTCAGGCAAAAATTCCTTCCAGCTCAGCCCACAGCATTCCAACCGTTTGGGGACTCATGCTCTTCCACAGGAGACCCAGGATCTACAGCAACAAAGAAGCAGCTTTACACATAGGTCTCAGGGGCTTCGCAATCTCCCTGAAAATAATCCCATGGGCACCCAATCTTCCTGCAGAATAGATGTTATTAGTTCTTCCAGATAAAGCCACATGTGGGGGATGTCAATTTCCATGTCTTCAGAAAATTCTAGTGTTTCACACAGCCATTGGTAGTACTGGGCAGTGGAGAGATGCCCAGAGCAGAGCAGTTCGTGCAACAGCTGCCCAACATGCTCACAAGCAATGGTGCTATAGTCCAGCATCAACTTGATGCCGTGCAGCACAAAGATGAAGGACGAGGAGGGTGAAGTCAGCTCCTGCCCACACTGCACTGCATCCTTCATGTCATTAAGATGGAGATATTCATCAATAATACCTTGGATTTCTTTTCCACCTCATCTTCAGAGAGTACAGCCTTCAGGATGATCACTAAAGGTAGGGTGGCTTCCAGCTTCACAGGATCCTACCCATGATCCTCTGTAAGGCTAGTGGCCTTTCTTAGTCCCTCTGGTTGGGAAGGCCGCTCTCTACTCTGCTCTTCCACTTCGTTGCCATACCTTCGCTTTGTGGTAGGTGATCTACCAAGATCAAGTTGGTCCCCATGGTCAACTTCCCTCTCCCTCTGCTCTAGCAGTTCTCCCAGGTCCCCAGCTTTCTCACCTCATTCCCAGCTCAAGCTACACCTCTGTATTAAATGTCTGTTATCTGTGTTCTCTGAGGGTAGTGCTTGTTGAAAGGCAGAAAAGCAATTTGAGGTACTAGTAGCTGGATGAGCAGCTTTGGATGCTAAGTCTGAGGGCTTGACTCCTTAGCCCCCCCACTGCTGCCCTCACCCCAGCTCAGTCGCCCCCTCCCAGGTGCAAAGAGCTCATTGTTAGAATCAATGGAACCAGGCTTTGTGATCTTGCTGAGTTGTGAGGTGTCAATGTGTTTGTTGCCTTTGCTGATGGGGACTGAATTCCAGCAATCATCATCTACAAGAGGAAGGCCAGGGCTGATGGGTGGGCCTGGAGAGCCACCCCGAAGCTTGTGGATACCCTTAGTCATGAACTGATGCACTTTGATGTGTTCTTGGTGTTCTTCCATCTCGGCTTTCTTGTCGATCTGATCAATAATCTTAGGACCCTGATCCCCGTGGCTTGGAATCCAATTGCTCTGCAGATCTAGTACATCCTGCATCATAAAATTGATATGAGATGAGGTTATTTTTTCCTTAATGTTTATTTTTTCCCATCCGGTTGAAATACTGATCTATTTGAGGCTTGGTTTTGGCAATGTCCAGATCTTTGCTAATGGTGGTAAGCAGGCAGCAGAAGCATTCCAGGTTCTCTTCTTTCTGGTTCTTAAGTATCTTGACCACACAGACATTTTATGTTGCCTCTGTTAACATCTTCAGCTTAAATAACTCTCAAAAAACTTGATATTCCCCACAGAACGTCATGGGGCTATGTCCTGGGCCTCTTCTTGCTCTGCTTTCATTCCTCTGTCATGCCTCTTTCATACATCTCTTTTTGCTTTTTATCAAACATTTCATCACCATCTTTGTCTTTCTCAAACTCTTTGTGACAATGATTCATCAAGAGTTTTCTAAAATTCATGGCCACTGTTGGCTTTTGTATAGTAGGCACTTTCAGTACCATGAGGCAGTGCCACAAGTTGGCATAGGCCACAGAAAAGTTGGGCTATGAAATGGCCTGAGAAAGAGGATGAAACCTGGGACTTCACAGAAGACAAAATTTATAATGCTGACAACATTCAGTCTTGGGACAGAAGTATGAGTACAAGTCAGATCAGTGGAAGACTCTGAACCTTGAAGAGAAGAGGCATTATGATCAGGAATTCTTTCTAGGCTTTCAGATCTCTTTGCCAGTATGCAGAAGCCAGATGGATTGCCTGATATCACTGAGGCGGTAGTGGACAAGGCCAAGAAAAATCCTGTTTGGCCACTGGATCCCTCCAGACTACTTAGCATAAACTGTGGTCCAGAATTTACTCCATCATTTGCCCACCTTGCCTGAACATCCCTCAGTAACTGTGTCCCCAAGAGGTGGGCCAGGTGTAGAGCTTCCCTGAGGGCCTTCTGGTCTGGGACCCAGGCGATCTCAGCAGGGCGCCCCAAAGGAGCAAGGAAATAACATTGCCACAGTGTAAATGACTGAAGACATAAAGCTGAATAAAGCAGAGATGGCCTGGAAACCCAGCAGCAAGGGAATGGCAGTGGATAAGGGGAGAGGGGAAGAGGATACTGATGTAAGCAGAACCCAGGACCTTTTCCACAGGGTCCCTTCCTTCCCGAATAAGCTGGCACCCCAGATGTTCCAGCAGCTGATGAAGCAGGTCACATAGCTGGCACTTGACACCGAAGAATGCCTGAAAGGAGTTACTGCTACTTGAAAACTTTAAAAGGGATTTTAGCTTAGGGAACATCATGAAAAGGGGTCAGGAAACTTATTAGAACCAGAATTCATGAATGATAAGAACAAAATACCATCTTCCATATATATAACAAGACCCCGGCTTCATGAACTGAGAGTAGTTATGATTTATTGTACAATAAAAATCATCATTCTAATCTAATCTGTAGTGGAGAGACTTCATGAGCTGGCATATCTAATTGAGGAGTTAATTACAGTTGTTGCTAAGGGAGGGAATGCTAATTTTCATTAGTGGTGTGGCCCTTGGTAGTACGACTATGCACCAACTGTGCTTTATGGGAAGCACTGATTGAAGCAAGTATCTGCATGCCTACCTTCCTCGCTTGCTTTTTATTTTATTTATTTATTTATTTTTTGGTGTTTTGAGAGTGTCTCCCTGTAGGTCCAGATGTCCTGGAACTTCCTATGTAGATGAAATTGGCCTGTATTTAACTGAGACATCTGTCTCAATGTCTCAAGTGCTGGGAATAATGACATGGATCAGTAGCCAGCCAGAGTGGGTCATTGAAAAAAAAAAAATTACACCAAGATAGAGGGACTGAGAAGTGGAAGCAAGTCTAGAAGAGATTGGGATTAAGAACAGAAATGAATATAAATAAAATTGATTCTATACCAACCTAAATGCCCCTCAACTGATGAGTGGATAGAGAAAATGTGGTACAATGGAGTTCTTTGCAGCAGTAAAGAAAGACGACATTGCAAGCTTTGCAGGAAAATGGCTGGAGCTAGAGGACATCATGCTGAGTGAAGTAACACAGTCCCAGAAAAACAAAGGACGAATGGTATCCCTCATCTGTGGATGCTAGTGCCAATTACCCAGTTGTAAGTATTTCTTGTGTAGGGCCCCCTGAGCTTCTGTACAAAGCAGTTGGACATAATGCATTTTGGAAACAACAACAACAACAGAAAATACTGCATCAAAGAACTGACTGAAACAGTGAACTTCTGCTCAAAACAGTCAACGTCCCCATGGAAAATATTGAGAAAGACTAAGAGATGGAAAGCATGTTTGGCAGAATGCA